>JAABOM020074222.1:0-35095 GCA_011800125.2 Solanum clarkiae | reverse complement strand
TTAAGATAGCACAATAAAACTCATATATTAAATGCAACCAAAATCTGGGCAGCAACCTTAGGGTAATGTCTATAACTCAAATCATGTTAAGAACATCAAATTCCATTCATAATACAGCCCACAAACCATTTAGAAATCACGAAAAAAAAGGCAAGAGTGCAGCAATTTTCTGGACACATACTGTCCAGAACTTCCAACAAAGCATACCATCATCTACTTCTTGATTTTCATGAAGGAATCATACCAAATACACAAATATAGTTACTTATCTTTATCTTCAAGGTTGAGATCCTCCTTAAGAAGCCTAAAAGATCCTTTTTGCTGCTGCTCAAGGTCAAGAAACATTGAGAGAAAACTTAGAGAGAGAGTTTGGGAAAGCTGAATTTTTTTTGGCTAAGTGTAGAGAGTGAAGTTTTTGCTGCTTATACCCCTTTTTAAAGGGCTGATTTGGACGAAATTATTTGGTCATTTTGACCAAATAATACCTCTTATAATAAGGCTAAATAATCAGCAGCTGGTTCCCCCAAAATTGGGCCAAACGGGCATCAAATTCTAGTGGACTTGGGCTGCCAATTTTCAGCTTTCCTCTTAATCTGTTTTTGGTCCAATAACCAAATGGTTTGGGATATACTTGGGCTCTTCTTACCTTTTTCTTGGACAGAAAAATAAGGCCCATTTATGATGCTAAACATGGGCTAAAATTACACTCTTAAAACAAATTTTATCCATAATCAAACTTGGACAAAAATAACGTCGAACCTCTTCTCTGTTTAGCTAGTAACTTCAAGCTAAGCAAGTAGATGAATCACCTACTAGCTTATTAATTCATACAAACACCATAATTCTCTTACTTGATAATATCCTCAATTTAACATAAAATGCATATACACAAGGCCCTCATAAGCATTAGACACTCATATCATCCATTAACACGAAAATCAAGCACTTTCAAGAATTGACGCTACTTTGACCGAACCATATCAAGATTTATTCCCATACTATTACTACAATTTTCTCCTGATTCAATAGGATCTGGAATTCATGAATATTACAAATTTATTTTTTTTATAATAGGAGGTATATCTAATAGCAAGTGCATTATCAACAGGACTGCATAACTGAATTCTTGAACCACTATTATCGGAAGCAATAAGTAAAAAAAAACTGACATTATAATCGATAGTAAATGGCTTGAAGACTCCAAAACACTAATGACATTGGTTTAAAAAATATTTTACCTTAATTAATTAGGCAAGGAAGTTTCATTACTAGAATAAAAATACCTTAAACTGGTGCAAACACTTATTGGATTTCTCTTCTTGCCGTTGGAAATCAACTTTTTTTTGCTTGATAGTAGATCCTTTTGCAACAAGCGCTTTCCATATCCCCAGTTTGACACTTCTTCAACGCCTTCTGCTCCTTCGCTAAGGCTTTATCCATGTTTATATCATGCAAACTAACTCCTCCTTCAAACTGTACAGACAAAAATTAGTTATCTCAATCATATAATTAGTATTTACTAACGCTTGCTCTATTTCAAAATCCTCATTTTTGTGTTTTTCTTCGACACCTGCATTTCTTTGTGAACTTTTTCAGCATCTTCTTTTTCTTGTCTCAACAATTTAAGCTTGAAGTCTAACTCTAACATAAAGGCCCCCGACAACATAATTATTTCTTCTTGATGTCAGATAATTACGTTGGTATCCCATATGATGAATCTTTGGGGAAATATGTCCCTCAACTTGAGGGAAAAGAAGCTATATTGCTGCTAACTTCTTATTTGAAGACATTGCAAAAAGAGCTCCAAGGATAGTTTGACTGAGCAAAGGAGAAGGTAATGCAGACTACTCTTCTATATCTTGCCTCAACATTTTAAGCTCAACCTGTTCCTTGTGAAGCCTCCGAGTAGTCTGCACTACCGAAGTCCTTTGCTCAGTCAGACTACCCTTAGAGCTCTTTTTGCAATGTCTTCAAACAAGAAGTTAGCAGCAATATAGCTTCTTCTCTCTCAGGTTGAGAGACATATTTCCCCAAAGACTCATTATATGAGATACTAACATAATTATCTGGCATCAAGAAGAAATAATTATGTTGTCAGGGGCCTTTATGCTAGAGTTAGGATCGAAGCTTAAATTGTTGAGGCAAGAAAAAGAAAATGTTGAAAAAATTCACAAGGAAACCTAGATACCGGAAAAAACACTAAAAAGTAGATTTTGGAGACATAGTAGCATTGATAAATACTAATTACATGATTGAGACAACTAATTTTGGTCCTTACATTTTGGAGGATAATGTTATAGTAAAGAAGGACTTATAGGCCTTAAAGCTCTCTGCCAATATTATGCTATAAACATGGATAAAGCTTTAGCAAAGGAGCAAGAGGCATTGAAGAAGTGTCAAACATATGGAGAAATGCTCATTGCACGAAGATTTATCTACTGTCAACCAGAAAACAACTGACTTCCTCCAACAAGAAGAGAAAGCCAACAAGCGCTTGCAACGTTTTGAGATATTTTTATTCTAATAATGAAACTTCTTTGTTTAGTTAATGAAGGTAAAATATTTTCTAAACCAATATCAGTGCTTTGGAGTGTTTAGGCCATTAACTATCGATTATAATGTCATTTCTTTTTTTTCTTATTGACTCCGATAATAGCGGTTCAAGTATTCACTTATACATCCTTGCTAATAATGTACTTGTTATTTGATATTTCTCCTATTATAAAAAAAATAAAATTGTAATATTTATGAATTTTTGGTAGAAACAAAGGTTTCTACAATCTCTAAAAGCTGAAAGAAAACTCTTTGTTAAGGGAAAAGTGGAGCAAGATAATTTTACAAAGAAAGTAGAGAGAAACATGAAAAAGTGTAAGCCAGATATGCAAAAGTGTCAGAGTGAGATCTCTTAGTTGAAATTGTAGTTTGAAAAAGATAAAAAATAGAGGCGCTTAAACAAGGCATTCCACAAATTAAAAAGGGTTTAGGATCCTATGGATTAAGTTCCGGTTCTAATGAAGATGGAGAAGGAGTGTGTTATGGGTATGAATAAGAAGATGTCAATTATTTCTCTCTTATGCACATAGGTCATTTGTGAAGATTGCAATGTACTTCACCAAAAGAAAGGAGTGGATGAATGCCCTTATTATAGGACACCAATTAAGAAGCAGTCTAGTGCCCGCTTTGCTGATTTTAATAGTTAGAAACTTTAGAACAACGACAGGAAAAAGAAGCTAGTCATTATTTTTTTCCCAAAAAAGGTTTATATGTCCTTTTTTCAGGCCTTTCTTTCATCAACTCTTACAGTTATGGTATGAATGAAACGCCTGAAAAAAGTACATACAAACTTTTTCCTGAAAAGAAAAAACAAAGACCAACTCTTTGCACTGGCTTCTAGTTACTACATCAGTATGAACTGGAAATATTTGTTTTCTCTACACTATGTAATTCATGTGTATATTTTTCATTTATGTGAGAAAGATTAAGAGTCAATCGAAAACTCATCTCAGTGTGTATAGTATGCTCTTTCATGCTCAAAGAGATGATCCGATCAAGTGAAGCAAAAAAGACCAAACATGGATTCACCTACTCAGTGTCTTTTGGATGCTGACTGTATAGTACTCAGTGTGACCAAAAGTTAAAAAAATCTGGGTATCATCGTGACTGTTAGTAGAATTTCATATTAGATGAGTGAGAAAAATAGTTAGCAGTGTTAGCTTCTTTTTTTTCAGTAAAACAGTTCATTGCATTACTTTAAAATATGTTTAATCATTGCATCAGTTACCACATGGCTTGGGAAGGCAAAATCTAAGAAATCCTATTTGTACATTAGTAGAGAATTTGGCTAGATTATGAGCTGACACATTCTATGTTCGAGGGAATATGTATAATCTTGATTCTTCAAAAGACTTCATCAATCACCAGATATCCTCACAAATGATTTCATCTTCCCTAAGCATTTCGTATACTTATATATGGCTATTAGTGTACTTCCTCAAGTGCTTAGTATACTTCCTCAAGCACCCCAAAATCATAATTTCGAGTGTTCTGCACTCACAAAAACATTTTTTTTTTCAAAAGAATTTAACCAATATATTCATCACTTGAAATTAACATCCAGAATAATTTTGTTCCTGAGTAAATATTCTTCATTCACACGATTCAAACCTGACATCTCTAATTCCTACTTTCCCTTCTAGCACTTGCCAAATGAAAACTATTTTGTTGTTGCATTCTATTTACTTACAATCAGAGTTTGCTAACCTTGTTTTTCAAGAAGCAATGTCAATACTAGAGCAAATACTCATTAAATTCATTTGTCATTTTGTCAAAATAGTCCAGTTATCATTTTAAATCTTAATACTAGGGCAAGTACTTATTTGTAAAAATAAAATTAGCTCCATATGTAAAAGAGTAGTTGTATCTTGATTGCGTACTAGCAAGAAGTGCACATCTTTTGATGTAATATATGGACAAAGATGATACGATCTCACTTAGAACCATTTTCTTTTTTGAGGCACAACAAGTAAATCATCAAAGGAGTTCGTGATTTCATTCATAGATATATAGCTGAATGTCTACTGACTACACCTAGGCTATGTCAACAACCAAAAAGTGGCCAAAAAACAGTAAAAGGAAGAACCACACCTGGTCAGCAAGAAGCACATGCATCTACAGTCATCCTGCACTGTCTTATAAGCAACCATCCTTCTCCCTTAGACTTCCTGTCAGCTGTGGCGGAGCCAGGATATAAATCAAAGGGTGTCAAAATATAAAGTACTACGCATATAAAAAAGAATTAACAAAATAAATTTTACTAGTGGAAGCAAAAAAACATATTTACATTATCACAATTGTACTCGACGCAGTTTCATCTTTTGATTAGGGCCTCTCTCATGGAGGACTATATCCACTTACTATCCAAACCTTCTTTTTACATTTTGCAAAAAAAAAAATGTAACTTACCCCATGAGGACGTTCAAATGGGCGCCAATGTTTGATCCTAAAGAGGAAATATCGACATTAGTAGCTTGGATATCATTCCCATCCCTCCCACCCAATTTTTTTTTGGAAAGGAGGCCATTTTCTCTTTGGCAAGGGCAGTAAGAAACCACTGCAAGTAGACATGGACACAAAGAATCAAACTAGACCTAGTTGTGCCAGGGTAAAGATAGAGGTGGATCTATTGCAGGAATTCCCGAAAAGGATCAAGATTGGAGTAAGAAAGCCTGGAGGGAACATCACAGAGAAGTGGATCCCAATTAAGAATGATTATGTCCCAAAATACTGTACTATATGCAAAATTTAGGGACATGATGAACAACAATGTTATGTTCTGCATCCGAAGCAATACCCAGAAAAGGTGGAAAGTCAGGGGGAGAACACGATAAAGAGGAAAAGGAAAAGAAAGAGAACAAAAGGGGCAAAAGAAATCAGCCATAGAGGTAGGAGAATCCGGTTACAGATGATACGAGAAACAACAAAACAGGGAATCGAGTAGTGAATATCACACAAGTGTGGAACAAGTTGGGTATTAAGTCAACAAATTCATTTAAAACCCTCCAAGAAGATCGTAGTAAGGAAGGCGATGAGAAATCTGATGGAGGGATTCAAAAAGAGGGGCTCAACGACAAAGAGAAGGTTATGGAGAACCCCAGTAGCAAGCAGAAGGAACAAGGTGGAGCACATAGTGTGAATAAGGTAGTCACAAGTACTGCTCCAGAACAGCCCAACAAAGTCGATACAGCCACAGGTGGGACACAACAACGACCTAGCAAAGATGTTGATAATATAGGAGTGAAACCAAGCCAACTAGTATAGAGGTGTTTGCAGCCACAACAAAACAATCATATCAAAGATCACAAATGTCCCACGCAAGGAGCATAGAAGGAAAATGTGAACATTCTGGGGCTAAAGGGAATGGGTAAAACAGAGGTATAATGCAAAATCTTTTTGGGGAAAGTTCTCGAGATATCAAATCCAATAATATAGAGGAAAGATCTGGGGAAACAGTGGACAAAGTGAGGAATAACCCACAGAAAGAGAGTGGGACACCACACCGCAAATAGGAATTGGAGATGGTGGAGCAAGGCCATTTGGATGATCATAAGATAGAAAACAACATTGTTCAGGTAGCCAAGGTAGGAGACCTATCTCCAAGACAAGCAGAAAGTCTTCCAACTGGCTTGAAAAGGGGAAGGTCAGTGGTCCCTTTGCAAGTCAAAACAAGGAGCAATAAGGAAAAATCTAAAGTTTAGGATGATTGAAAGAATGTTGTTTTGGAATATCAGATCAATCAATACTCAAAATTCCTTTAAGAGATTAATGGATTTGAATAGGTGAAATAGATATTCATTTATTGCAATGATGGAACCTTTTAGGGATCCATCCCATATTGAATATTACAGGAGAAGATAGGGGTTCAGGAATGCTTCTGCTAACTATTCGGGGAAGATATGTTATTTTTGGTGTAGTGACTGGGAGGCAGAGGTGGTTTTGGACTCAATTCAACAGAGCTCTCTGCTATTTAATTACAATGGGAAACAATTTCAGGTTTCAGTGGTGTATGCTAGATGTTGTCCAATAGAAAGGCTGGAGTTATGGGAAGAACTACAGAGTGTGCAACCAAATAATCCCACCCCTTGCCTGATAGGAGGAGACTTTAGTGTTATCATGAATGAGGATGAAAAATTAGGGGGTCTAGAGTTTCAGTAGCAAGAGGCATCAGATTTTACCTATACTGGCAGTGACTTTACATGGTGGAATGGCAGGATTGAAGCGGACTGCATTTTCAAGAGATTAGACAGGGTTTTGGTGAATCAGACTTTTATGGACCTATTCCTATCTTCAAAAGTCCAGCATCTGATTTGGGAAGGTTCAGATCATTGCCCCCTAAATCTGATTTGTAACTCAGAGGAAGAGCTAATAATCAAGCCCTTTCGGTTTTTAAACTTCTGGACCAAACATAAGGATTTCAAAAAAAAAAAATGTGAAGCAAGAGTGTAGGATTGATTTTGCTGCCAATCCGTTTGTAGAAGTTCAGGCAAAGCTTAAAAATGTTAGAAAAGCTTTATCTGAATGGAGTAAGAAGTCACATGGTAACATTTTCAAAAAGGTGGCAACTTTGGAGGACATAATTAAAGCTAAGGAAGTTCATCTAGAAGTGCATGCATCACCAGATAATAGGGATGAGCTGAAAATGGCAGAAACTGAGCTAAAAAGATAGCTAAAATTGGAAGAAGAATTTTGGCAGAAGAAGGCTGGGATGAAATGGCTAGAGGATGGTGATCGGAATACAAAGTTCTTTCATTCTTACATCAGGGGAAGGAGGAAAAAGCTAACTATTAAGGAAATACAAGATGAAAATGGAGATCTCATTGCAGATAGTGACAGGTGGGGGACTAAGCAGTTGAGTTCTTTAAAAAGCAGTTCCAGGCTGAGGATTGTGAAAGGAACAACAACATGATGCAGCATATACCTAAAATCATTACAGAGGAAGAAAATGAGGAAATAGTAAGGTTTCCAAATAATGATGAAGTACTTGCTGCTGTGAAGGGGCTAAATGAGAACAGTGCTAGTAGGCCGGATGGCTTTACTAGCTCTTTCTTCAGACGCTGTTGGGATATAGTTGGGGAGGATATAACAAGATTAGTACAAGCATCTTTTGTGGTCAGGAATTGCCAAAGTTCTTCACACACACTAATCTGATCCTTATCTCAAAAAAGGAGGTGGTAAAAGGTTTGTTGATATGAGGCGTATTAGTCTTAGCTCTTTTGTCAACAAAATTATCTCAAGAGTGATCCATGGTAGGCTTGTCTAGACACTTCCAAAGATAACTTCCCAAAATCAGTTTGGATTTGTTAAGGAGAGGAACATTGCAGAGAATGTATTGCAGGCCCAAGAACTTATCAGAATGTTAACAAGAAGAATTAGCATGTCAATGTGATTCTGAAGCTGGATATGGAGAAAGTTTATAATAGGGTGTCATGGTTCTTTATAATAAAGATGTTAAGGAAATTTGGATACTCAGTAACTATAATTGAAACGATATAGAGATTGTTATCCAACAACTGGTACTCAGTGATATTGAATGGGAAGTCTCATGGTTTTTTCAAATCCACCAGAGGGTTGAAGCAGGGTGATCCACTATCCCCAACATTTTCTATAATTCGAGCAGAGGTCCTATCAAGAGGATTAAATATCTTGACATCAGATCCACGATTTATAGGATATGGGTTGCCAAAGTAGAGTCCTAAAATAAATCACTTAGCATTTGTTGATGACACAATCCTGTTTGGATCTGGAGAGAGGAAGTCTATAATCAAGATGATGCAAGTGATTAAGAAGTATGAGGAATCCTCTGGACAAAGGGTCAATAAAGGTAAGAGTTCCTCCTATGTGCACGATAACACCCCTCTTGCTGTGGCTGTAAGATTAAGGAGGCTTACAGGTATAAAGTAAGGAAATTTCCCTTTCACATACCTAGGCTGCCCAGTTTATTATGGTAGAGGGAAAATCTGCTATTTTGAGGAATTATTCAAAAAGATTTTAAGGGGAATTTTTTCTTAGAATAATAAACTGCTGTCATTTTCGGGGAAACAAATATTGATAAGTCATGTTTTGCAGTCTATTCCTCTATACCTGTTGGCAGTGATGAATCCACCCAAAATTTTTTTAGAGAGGATTCATCAGATCTTTGCCAAATTCCTTTTGGGGAACTGCAGATGGGGTGAAAGGGAAGCATTGAGTTGTGTGGAAAGATCTGTGCTGTCCAAAGGAGGAAGGTGGACTCAGTTTCAGATCCTTACATGATGTGAATACAACCTTATTTGCTAAACTATGGTGGGTTTTCAGGACATCAGTCTCTTCACTTTGGGCAAAATACATGTGGAATAAATACTGCAAAAAGTTACACCCAGTTGTTGCCACAAGTACAGGGGCATCACAGGTATAGAGGAAAATGGTGATGGTTAGGGAGGAAATGGAGCATGAGATATGGTGGTAGGTCAAATCAGGCAATTCAAGCTTCTGGTATGATAACTGAACAAAGTTAGGAGCCTTAAATTTTATAGCTGACAGTCCAGTAGTTAACGAAGATAGTGAAGTTAAGGAGTTTGCAAAAAATGGCCAATGGTCCAAACAGAAGTTGTTCAGGGTGATATCTGAAGAGCTGGTGGATCACATTATTGAAAATATTCCTCCTCCTTGTGAGATAGAAAGAACTCACAAATCTTGGTGGATGGGGGAGGCTAAAGGAACATTCACAGTGCAGTGTGTCTTCAAGCCTTTGAGAAGGAAGAAGCAGGAGCAATGGTGGTCTAAATGTGTGTGGCTGCAGGGCCTTCCTTTAAGGATTGTTTTTTTCATTTGGAGGGTTAGAGAAGACAGAATTGCTATAAATGACAACCTCAAAAGAATGAAAAACCATGTGGTTTCAAGATGTTACTGTTGTGAGGAGAAAGATATGGAGACAATGGAACACCTATTTCTAACAACTCCTATAGCCCATAGGCTATGGAAGCAGTTTGTTGGTTTTGTAGGTATTTAGGTAGAGGGCATACATTTGCAACAGTTAAGTGTAGGTGCTGGGACTTTCAAGGCCCTGCGAAACTATGCAAGGTCACGAGAGTCATTCCAGTAATCATTTGTGGCAACTATGGAAGAACAGGAATGCTCAAAAGCATGGAAAGAGTTACACCTATAGCTGGATCTCATTCCAGGTTCACCGGCTAGTAACTCATTTTATGTCATATTCATTTAAGTGGTTGAAGAACATTCCTCAAAGCTAGGAGGAAATAGTAGCTATTCTAAGTTTGTACACACCAAAACTTGTTACCTTAAGGTGAGGTGGAAGCTTACAGGTATTGGGGACTTAGTCTGTAACACTAATGGGGCAAGCAGGGGAAACCCAGGACTCAGTGCCTATGAGTTTTGTATCAGATCTGAATCAGAGAATCTTAGATATGCTGAAGCCCAATGTATTGGTATAACAACTAATCTAGAAGTGGAGGTCAGGGCTATCAGCAAGGCTTTGCAATATTGTTTAGAGTGTAGTATTAACAAGATTCACATTCAAACAGATTCACTAGCTACTAAGTAGATGATAAGGGGTGACTGGAAAATCCCATAGGTTCTGGTGGAGGAGTTTGAGCAAATATACCATGCTAGAACTAGTCGAAACTAATGTCACACATGTATACGGGGAAGCAAATCAACTTGCAGACAGTATAGTAAACGAAGCATTCAAGCATCAAGGGAGAACACAACATCATCATTTTGCACAGTTGCCAAGTTCAACAAAGAAGATTTTAAATCTAGACAAGTGACAAATCCCTTTACTACGGATATGTACAAAGCCAATTCTAGGTGGGATACATACATATTTACAGTGATGATGTGCAAAAGAGAGGACTTAAGTGCTGGGGTGCAAAAAGTTAGCTGCATAGTGGAGCATGGAGAAGCAAAAACAGCTGTTAACCAAGTTAGATCTACAGTAGTGAGGGTCAGTCTAGATACAAAAAGGAGTCACCATAAGGGATCGTCAACAGCGACAAGGAAGAGCCTTCTACTCATCAGATCGACACAGACAAAGCCACTTCCTGTAGGTAAAGAAGGATATAAGGGGGCAATCAGAGGAGAATCGCATGGTGATACAAAGGAAACCTACATATCAATCTTGAGAGTGAAGAAGTTCCGAATTTCAATGGTGGAAGGAGTCCATAGAGGAGCATTCACCCTGCTAACAAAGAAGTCAGATCAGTGCGAACAAAGGAGCAAATCACAAAAAAGGCAAATCAACACTCACAGAAACAACAGGAAGCTGATAAGCAAGAGGAAGACGACCAGTCGTGCCACGGAGAAGCGTAAGTTACTAAAGAAGCTAAACGGCCGCATTTAGAAGAAAGACAGTTCAATTAAGAAAGCTTGTAGATGTTTCTCAACATGCGTATTTCTAGGGTCTTGCCTTCTTTTGGGCTTGGGCCAAATTTTGTATGGATAACAATGCTGAACAATTTATGATTTATCAATAATAAGGGTGACCAACCCAATATTTAACCAAAAAAAAGGAAAAAAAATGCTAATAAAAAAGGGAAAAAAGACATCAGTTTTGCAGTTATTAAAAGATAAAGTAAAAAAAAGTAGTAGTTAAATAAGGAAAATATGTTTAAATTACAGATCCCCAACAGTATTCGAACTCTAAACGTCAAAGTAGAAACCAAAAACCCCTAAACCACTAAACCAACTCTTCACCTTATGTCAAAAGTGTCAAATTTAGTGAATATGATATAAAATCAAAATTTGACTTACCTGCACAGTTTAATTTTCTGACAAAAGGGTGTCGCTTGACATCCCTCGACAAAGGGTAGATCCGCCCATGCCTGTCAAAAGAAAGGATGAAGGTAAAAATAACTAGGAGAGAGCAGGAGACAAACAAATTCAAAAACAATGCTTACATGGTCAAAAATGCGGAAAGGTCTTGGGTTCTTTAGATCTGGAAATGTACCGGATAAGTCACCTAACAACTCACAAGATTAGGAAAAAGATGAAAAGGAAAGACAAGGGAGGGAAAATAGGCTTGTGGTACCTCTGATAGTTGATACACATAGATCCAATAGAGGAAGGATGCAGATAGTTTGAAACCCAGAAGAAGAAAAGGCGAGGAGTTGTTGGGGAGGCACTGAAACATTGTAGCACACAAAGCAAAGGAGACGAAGAGATTAAAAAGGGATCCTCTTTTTTAAGAAACCGTTAGCTTCTAGTCGACTCTTCATTTATTTTATTCATTTTCTAAGTCGGTGCTTTGCACCAATCCTTTATTGTATTCCGGGTCAGGCCACTAGCCCTTTCATGGATGGTTTTTTGATTAAATAAAAATGGGTTTCTAAGCCCAAACTCAATTTAAAAAAGTGATTCTGTTACTAAATAAGTTAATTTAGTGGAAGCTCTTTATCTTGTTACTAGTTTTCGAACACGTGTGTTGCACTTGTATCCCATAATAATTATATTAATATAAATACTTAAGAAATAATATAATAAGTATTATGGAAGAAAGAAATAATTACATTATCACAATTGTACTCGATGCGGTTTCATCTCTTGGTAAAAAATGCAAATTAAAAAAAATAAGAAAAAAATGCTAATTAAAAAAGGAAAAAAGGCATCTGTTTTGTAGTTATTAAAAGATAAAGTAAATAAAGACAGTAGTTACATAAGGAAAAAAAACGTATCAGTTTAGATGGAAAAAAATATTTTAATTAAAGAGCCCAAAAAAAAAGTTTAAATTAAAGAGTCCCAACAAGATTTAAACTCTGAATATCAAAGTGGAAACCAACAACCCCTGAACCACTAAGCCAACTCTTCACCTTATGTCAAAAGGTGTCAACTTTGATATGTATTGATATGAAATTAAAATTTGACTTATTTGCACAATGTAAATTTTTTGACGAATGGATGTCACTCGGCAAAGGGTAGATCCGCCCATGCCTATCAGAAGCAAGGATGAAGGTAAATAACCATGAGAGAGCAGGTGACAAGCAAATACAAAAACGATGCTTATATGGTCAAAAATACGGAAAGGTCTTGGATTCTTCAGGTCTGAAAATGCACTGGACAAGTCACTTGACAACTCACAAGGTCAGGAAGAAGATGAAAAGGTAAGACAAGAGGAGTGAAAAAAGGCATGTGGTACCTTTGATAGCTAATACACACAGATCCAACAGAAGAAGGATGCAGATAGTTCAAAATCCAGAAGAAGAAAAAGGGAGGAGTTGTTGGGGAGGCACTGAAACATTGTAGCACACAAAGCGGAGGAGACAAAGAGACTGAAAATGAATCCCTTTTTTTAAGAAACCCATAGCTGCTAGTAGACTCTTTATTTATTTTATTCATTTTCTAAATCGGTGCTTTGCACCAATCCTTTATTGTATTTCGGGTTAGGCCACTGGCCCTTTCAGGATGATTTTTTGATTAAATAAAAGTGGGTTTCTAAACCCAAGCTTAATTTAAAAAAAGTGATACTGTTTCTAAATAAGTTAAATTTAGTGGAAGTTCCTTATCGTGTTATTAGTTTTCGAACACGTGCGTTGCACGCGTATCCCATAATAATTATATTAGTATAAATATTTAAGAAATGCTATAATAAGTTTTATGGAAGAAAAACATAATTACATTATCACAACTGTACTCGATGCGGTTTCATCTCTTGAAAAAAATGCAAATTAAAAAAATAAGGAAAAAAATGCTAACTAAAATAAAGGGAAAAAGGCATCAATTTTGTAGTTATTAAAAGATAAAGTAAAAAAAGGTAGTAGTTAAATAGGAAAAAAATTTATCAGTTTTGATAGAATAAAAAACATTTAAATTAATGAGCTCAAAAATAATGTTTAAATTAAAGAGCCCCAACAGGATTCAAACTCTGAACGTCAAAGTAGAAATCATCAACCCCTGAAGCACTAAGCCAACTCTTCACCTTATGTCAAAAGGTGTCAAATTTTATATATATATAGATATAAAAATAAACTTTGAATTATCTGCACAGTGTAAAATTTCTAACGAAGGGATGTCACTCGACAAAGGGTAGATCCGTCCATGCCTGTCGGAAGCAAGGATGAAGGTAAATAACCAGGAGAGAGCAGGCAATAAGCAAATACAAAAATGATGCTTACATGGTCAAAAGTACAGAAAGGTCCTAGGTTCTTAAGGTTTGAAAATGCACCGGACAAGTCACCTGTCAACTCACAAGGTTAGCAAGAAGATGAAAACGAAAGACAAGATGAGTGAAAAGAGGCTTGTGGTACGTTTGATAGCTGATACAACAGATCCAACAGAGGAAGGACGCAGATAGTTCGAGACCCAAAAGAAGAAAATGTGAGGAGTTATTGGGGAGACACTGAAATATTGTAGCACACAAAGTGGAGGAGACAAAGAGACTGAAAAGGGATCCCTTTTTTTAAGAAACCCTTAGCTTCTAGTAGACTCTTCATTTATTTTATTTATTTTCTAAGTCGATGCTTTGCACCAATTCTTTATTGTATTTTGGGTCAAGCCACTGATCCTTTCATAGATGATTTTTTTATTAGTTAAAAATGGGCTTCTAAGCTCAAGCTTAATTTTAAAAAAAGTAATTATGTTCCTAAATAAGTTAAATTTAGTGGAAGCTTTTTATCTTGTTACTAGTTTTCAAACACGTGCGTGCACATGTATCCCATAATAATTATATTAGTACAAATACGTAATAAATGCTATAATAGGTATTATGGAAGAAAAACATAATTACATTATCACAACTGTACTTGACGAGGTTTCATCTCTTTAAAAAAATGGAAATTAAAAAAATAAGGAAAAAAATGCTAACTGAAATAAAGGGAAAAAGGCATTAGTTTTGCCGTTATTAAAAGATAAAGTATAAAAAGGCAGTAGTTAAATAAGAAAAAAAATGTATCAGTTTTGATGAGAAAAAAATGTTCAAATTAAAGAGCCCAAAAAAATATTTAAATTAAAGAGCCCCAACAAGATTCAAACTCTGAACGTCAAAGTAGAAATCAACAATCCCTGAACCACTAAGCCAACTCTTCACCTTATGTCAAAATGTGTCAAATTTAATATATATAGGTATAAAATTAAAATTTGAATTATCTGCACAGTGTAAATTTTCTAATGAAGGGGTGTCACTTAGCAAATGGTATATTCGCCCATGCCTGTCAGAAGCAAGGACGAAGGTAAATAACCAGGAGAGAGAGTAGGCGATAAGCAAATACAAAAACGATGCTTACATGATCAAAAATATGGAAAGGTCCTAGGTTCTTAAGGTCTGGTAATACACCGGACAAGTCACTGGACAACTCACAAGGCTAGGAAGAAGATGAAAAAGAAAGACAAGAGGAATGAAAAGAGGCTTATAGTACCTTTGATAGCTGATACACACAGATCCAAAAAAGGAAGGATGCAGATAGTTCGGAATCCAGAAGAAGAAAAGGCGAGGAGTTGTTGGGGAGGCACTGAAACATTGTAGCACACAAAGCGAAGGAGACGAAGAGATTAAACAAGGACCCCTTTTTAAGAAACCCTTAGCTTCTAGTAGACTCTTCATTTATTTTATTCATTTTCTAAGTTGATGCTTTCCACCAATCCTTTATTGTATTCCAGGTTAGGCCACTGATCCTTTCATGGATAGTTTTTTGATTAAATAAAAATGGGCTTCTAAGCCCAAGCTTAATTCAAAAAAGTGATTCTGTTTCTAAATAAGTTAAATTTAGTAGAAGCTCTTTATCTTGTTACTAGTTTTCGAACACATGTGTTGCACGTGTATCCTATACTAATTATATTAGTGTAAATACTTAAGGAATACTATAATAAGTATTATCGAAGCAAAACATAATTACATTATCACAACTGTACTCGAAGCGGTTACATCTCTTGAAAAAAATTGCTAATTAAAAAATATAAGGAGAAGATGCTAATTAAAAAATAGGGAAAAAAGGCATTAGTTTTGCAGTTATTAAAAGATGAAGTAAAAAAAGGCATTAGTTAAATAAGGAAGAAAACATATCAGTTTTGATGAAAAAAATGTTTAAATTAAAGAGCTCTAACAAGATTTGAACTCTTGACGTTAAAGTAGAAACCAACAACTCCTAAGCCACTAGCCAACTCTTCACCTTATGTCAAAATATGTCAAATTTATATATATAGGTATAAAATTAAAATTTAACTTATTTGCACAGTGTAAATTTTTCGATGAAGATGTGTCGCTTGACACCCCTCGACAAAGGATAGATTTGTCCATGCCTGTTAGAAGCAAGGATGAATGTATATAACTAGGAGAGAGCAGACGATAAACAAATACAAAAACGATGCTTAATTACATAGTCAAAAATGCGGAAAGGTCCTGGGTTCTTCAGATCTAGAAATGCACCGGACAAGTTACCTGACAACTCACAAGGTTAGAAAGAAGATGAAAAGGAAAGACAAGAGGAGTGAAAAGAGGCTTGTGGTACCTTTGATAGCTGATACAAACAAATCCAACAAAGGAAGGATGCATATAGTTCGAAACTAGAAGAAGAAAAGGCGAGGAATTGTTGGGGAGGCACTGAAACACTGTAGTTGTAGCACACAAAGCGGAGGAGACGAAGTGACTGAAAAGAGATCCCTTTTTATAAAACCGTTAGCTTCTAGTAGATTCTTCATTTATTTTATTCATTTTCTGAGTCGATGCTTTGCACCAATCCTTTATTGTACGGGTCAGGCCACTGGCCCTTTCATGGATGGTTCTTGATTAAATAAAAATGGGCTTCTAAGCCCAAGCTTAATTTAAAAAAAGTTATTCTGTTTCTAAATAAGTTAAATTTAGTGAAAGCTCTTTATCTTGTTACTAGTTATCGAATACGTGCATTGCATGTGTATCCATACTAATTATATTAGTATAATACTTAAGAAATACTATAATAAGTATTATGATAAGTTGCATAGAAATTGACGTGAAAATATATAAGCTTAGATAAATAGATGATGAGCCTATTCAATTGATATTATTATCAAGGCAAGACACATCATACTGAAAATATTGATATCAAATGGGGCTTGGGAGATTCAAATTGAGTTTGAGAGTCAAGTCTTGAGTCGAGACTTATTTTGAAATGGTGAGGTTAAAAAAGAGTTTTAAAAATTTATATTTTCTTTCTTTGCGGAGGAAAGCCCTTTTTCTTAAAATAGAGAAAACTATGTCTTTTTGAAAAAAATTTAAATCAATCAAATATGAAAAAATTAAAAAAACATCTTTTATACCAAACATACCATTAATAAGTTACTTTTTAGATATTCCTACGCCCTTACATACTTATAAGGGAATGTGATCGATGGATACTCATAAATTATCCATATTTTACAATAAACATAACGAGTTTATCTTTATTGACCACTTTTAAATTACCGTGGCATCTGCATGCCAGCTATCTTCTCAATTAAATCTGTTTAATCCCTGTTAACCTGCTCGCCTGACCACCCGTCCCACTAACAAAGTAAATCAATAAGTCGCTACTGATATTCAGGTCTTTAATTAACTTGTCACCTTCTTAATGCATCACTTGAGTTTTTGGATTAGACCAACTTGCAACAATGGCTACCAGAAAATAAGAAGACAAAAGAAAAAGAAATAGCAAAAACTTTGTCACTTTTGTTGCAAAAGAACAAAAGTTTATATCTCGAGATATGAGATGATGATGAATGAAAAACGTTTCATCAGCAACCGAACACGCATATTGTTGCAATTTCTATGTCTTTTTCCTCAATACCCAAATGATAATCTAGACTTCAAAAATAACTTCATTCTTTCAAAACGTCTATTTTCTACTGGTATTTCACATTGTTTGGATCATTTATATTATGTTGCAATTATCGATGCTAATTTAAATACATTGTTTGTTTTAATGATTTAACCTTCAAATTGTTTATATCTTGATATTATGCAATGATAGAATATAATAATATAATTTATTTAAATATTATATTTATCAAAACAATACAACGCAATATATATGATATGATACAATAACAATACGTAACACTCATCCAGACAAGTCAAACAACAAATTGAACACCCAAACACAAAACCGACTTAGCTAGAGAAGAACAATTCAAACTTGACTACTATTGGATTAAGTCAAACTTATTATTGAACATTAAATGAAGAGTAAATTAAACAAAAGAACCCATTAAAGATCAAGTTGAGGAAAAACAGAAAAGGGGGTGCATTAAAAAGTATGAGGACAAATATTATAAGACTCTTTTCTATTAGATATATTGAGTGTGTATATATATAAGATTTCAAGAGTAAAGTTGTAAATTTATTCCGTAAAAATTATGGCTACGGGATTCTACTGCTGAAATTGTGCATATTTTCAATAATGTACCATATGTAGTGATTATTCGAGACATGATGAAAAAGGAATAAAATATTATAAAATAATTCACAATATTTTACTGTTTAAAATTAATTGAATTACAAATTTCGAGTCAAAGAAAACATAATGTGGATAAATTAACAAGTTAAACAACATTATAAAAATTATTTGTACTATTAATATATTGTACGCTAATTAATTGAAACCCTATATATCAAAAACCATACTCAAAATTTTATATATATATATATATAATCCATTATTTTCATTAATAAATCCAATAAAAAAGTTACTAGGCTTTGGGTGAACCTCTAAGTCCTTAATTTCATCCATTCTTGACAAATGGAAACAGTCACACCACATTCACAGAATACAAAACCATGCATTTAGCCGTTTCAAAGCCAATGTGAACAGGTGGACTACTAGTAGTGATACAACAAGACAAAGGAAGAGCTTCCACCAAACTTTTAACTTATTGAGAAAGAAAACATTTACTTCCAAATCAACAAATTAAAAGTAAAAATGATTCTAAGTGAGATCATATTATCATTGTCCATATATTACCTCAAAAGATGTTCCACTTCTTGCAAGTAGGCAATCACGATCCAACTACTATTTTGTCTGGAGATCTCGGGTTTATTAAATCTTATGAATGAAGAGTATTTATTCATTGGATGAACAAAATTAGTTAGGACATTACATTTTAAATAACAAATGATTAAATTTTCTTAGTGCAAAACAGTTGAAAAATCATAATGTTTGGGTGCTTGAGGAAGTATGCTAATAGCCATATGTAAACGCTTGAGGAAGATGAAGTTAAAGCACATAGAACAACATTTTTTTATTAAACCTTCGAACTTAAGGATTTACAATCAATGACCATTAAGCATTCCTTCCTCTTTCTAACTCTTTTCACATGTACTATATCTCTATAGCCTTTTGCATTTTTCTATCAACTGCTACAGTTGCGATATGAAAGAAAAACCTGAAAAAAAAGGATATAACTTTTCTTTTACTGAAAAAAAAAACAATGACCAGCTTGTTCTTTTTCTTCCCGCTGTTCTAAAGTTGACTATATTGAATCAGGAAAGCGGACACTAATCCGCTTCTTAATTGGTATCCTACAAGAAGGGCATTCTTCCATTTCTTTTTGGTGAAGCGCACTGCAATTTTCACAAAGGACTTGATGTGCACAAGGGAGAAAAAGCACTGATCTTTGCTCATTCATGCAAATAACACACTCCCTCTCCATCTTTGCAAAGGTAGAGGCAGAACATTCTGCATAGGCTGCTAAATCCTTTGTCATTTGAGGAATGTCCCGTTTAAGTGCCTCTATTTGTGCTCTTTCAAACTGCAACCTCAATTGAGAGATTTCACTCTCAAGCTTTTGCTTGTCTTCTTTACACTTTCGCATATTTTTTTCTACCTTCTCTATAAAATTATCTTGCACCGCTTTTCCCTTGACACAAATTTGTTCTTTTTCAGCTTTCAGAGAATTCCATTGTTGTAGAAGCCTTTGTTTCTCCCTTTCCTCGTGCTTCGATAGGACCTGCATTTCATAAATATTTACAATTTTTTTTATCATTGGAGGAATATCAACTGGCATTATAATTGATATTGTAACAAGTCATTAACAGCCTGAAGACTTTAAAGCACTAACTATATTGGTAAAAAAAATTATCTTTATCAACTATGTAAAGAAGTTTCATTACTAGAAAAAAAAAATACCTCAAACTGGTCCATGACCTTGTTGGCTTCCTTTTGCTGTCGCTGTAAAGCAACTTGTTTCTTCTTGAAAGTAGATATATCCTCCTCAAATAAGTGCTTCTCCAAGTCTGCTGCTTGACACTTCTTTACTGCCTCTTGCTCCTTTGCATAAACATCATCCGTGTTCATAACATCCAGACCAGCCTCCCTCTCCTTCTTTAGTTCAACATTTTTCTTCTCCAAACGTTTAAGATAAGAATTAGTTGTCTCAAATATGTAATTAGTATTTACCATCGATTGCTCAATAGCCATAATCCTCTCTTGGGCGTCTTCCTCCAGCATTTTTGATTCCTTGAGAATTTTTTCAGCTTCTTCCTTTTCTTGCCTCAACATTTTAAGCTCAGCCAGATCCTTGCCAAGCCTCCGAGTAGCCTGCGTTACCTTCTTATTTGCCCAATCAGACCATCCTTGGAGCTCTTTCTGTAATGTCTTCACACGGGAAGTTAGCAGCAATATGGCTTCATCTCTCTCATTTTGAGGGACATATTTCCCCAAAGATTCATCATATGGAATATCAGCACAATAATTTGGCACTACAGAAGAAATAGTTGTGTTGTCTGGGGACAAATTTGGATCCTTTTCATTTACATTATCTTGCACAGGTGGTACACTAGAGGTGTCAGTGGCTTTTGCTGAAGGCTTGTTGCTTTTAACCGAAGTCTTTATTTTAGTGTGTGAACTCTTCTTTGTTGCATCAGAAGAATCAGATGAGCTCTCTTTCTTGTCCAAAACCAAATTGCCCCAGGCAGTGATGTTTGCTTTAATGTTCTTACCGGTATGACTTCTGGAGTTCTTCTCAAACTGAAACGTCCTTCGCTTATGCAAATCCTTCTTGGAATTTATGGCCTTTCGACCATCCCCCGATTTGTCTTCTAGAACTGCTGCTTTTGATTTATCCTCCACTTTTGGGAGAGGTGCAAAACTTCCTTTTTCTTTAGATTTAGGTTCTCGAGGGGCTGCACTAGCCATAGGAACTCTGGACTGCAAGGTTTGAGCAATTGGGGTAGAGGGTTCTGAATGAGCATTCTCAGAGGCCTCAGTCCTTGATTGCGGACTTTCTTGACTGCATAACTCAACTAGCTGATCGCCTTCCATTGTACATGCCTGTACCAAGTTCAAGTCCGTTATTAACAGGCACCACATTGCTTCCACAACTTTCAAAGTTGGCTTAACCTCCTTCAATACGCATAACATCTCCAGCAATATGTAATCAACCAAGGTAGCTAAATTTGCAAATTTAAAATGTGTAGCGTTATCAAAATCCTTTTCCCTACCCAAAAAAGCCAAAGCACCATCCACAATATTTGAGACAACATCTTTGCTGCCATGATAAACGCCACACATCAAAATAGCCCTTTCTGTAGTTTCCTCGCTATATCCACACTCAATAATCCTCTTGATTGCGCTCTGAAAAATTATGGATAAATTTTGGTTTAGGAGTTTGAGAAGTTGACTAGTGATGGTATCTTCCCAATGTTCATTTGGTGGAGTTTCCACTTCATTAGATTGAGGACAACCACGCAATGGCTCAATCTGAAATAGAGGAGGAAGCTCAAATATGAACTTCCTCTTGTTCTTGCTTTCTTTTTCTTGGTCCGAAATCTCCATTGACATTTGATTGGCATCATCATCCATGTTGATTTGTTTTCTATAAGCTTTATAATTTTGTAATTTGATCAGTTAAGTGTCTGCCGTTTCTGAATCCTGCAACAAAAAGTTATTCAAGTGATAATATGGACGCGTGAAGATTAAAAGTTAAGATAAGCACATAACAATAGAGTATTAAGAGTTGCTAAACAAAAGGGAAAAACACATATAAATGTTTCTTTAATAGTCTAAATAGCAATAACTTATTTTTAGGAAAAATCAAGTATCGGAATTGCAAATAAAAAAACAAATTTATGTCAAAGTTCAAATTCAGGCAAGAAACCCACAAAAAAAATTGTGAAACCCAAATAATTCACTCAAATGAATCAAAAAAACATAATTATCTGCAAAATAAATAAATAAATAAATAATCACCCAAATGAATTTTTTAAAAAAACTTAATTTTCTACCAAGAAAATCACTCAAATGGATCACAAAATTTAATTTTCTACAAGAAAAAACCCACTCAAACGGATAAAAAACACAAGTTTCTACAAAAAGAAATCATTCAAATGAAAAAAATAAATAAAAAACTCGCTCAAATGAATAAAAAACTTAATTTTCTGCAGTAAGAAAATCAGTCAAATGACTCAAAAACTTAATTTTTTGCAAAAAAAAATCACTTAAATGAATCAAACAACTTATTTTTCTGAAAAAAACACTCAAACGAGTCAAAAAAAACTTAATTTTCTGCAAAAAGTCACTCAAGTCAATCAAAAAGTTTAATTTTCTGAAAAAAAAAAGAATCACTCAAATGAATCATATGTTAATTTTCTACCAAAAAACAATCAAATGAATCAAAAAACTCATTTCGTGAAAAAGAATCCTTCAAGTGAATCAAAAAGCTTAATTTTGTGCCAAAATAAATCAGTCAAATGGATTAAAAAACTTATTTTTTGCAACAAAAGGTAAAGTCACTCAAATAATTTTTAGAAAAAATCATTTTTCTGCCAAAAAATGATCATATAAATAAAAAAACTTAATTTTCTACCTAAAACTGAAATACTCAAATGGATCAAAAAACTTAATTTTTTTGCCAAAAGAAAACCCAAATAAATTAAAAAAATTATTTTCTACCAAAATAAAATCATTCAAATGGATCAAAAATCTCATTTTTCTTCAAAAAATAAAAAGCTCTCAAATGAATCAAAAAACATAATTTTTTGTAAAAAAAAAAAACCTCAAACGAATCAAAAACTTAATTTTCTGAAAAACAAATTCACTCAAGTGAGTCAAAAAACTCAATTTCTTTTTGAAAAAAAAAAGAAAGAAAGAAAAATCACTTAAATGAATCAAAAGAATTGATTTTCTAGGAACAAAACACTCAAATGAATTAAAAAAACTTAATTTTTTGCAGAAAGAAATCACTAAAATGAATCAAAAACTTAATTTTCTACAAAAAGAAAAATCACTTAAATGAATAAAAAAAACTTATTTTTCTACCAAAAAAGAATCACTCAAATGAATCAGAAAACTAATTTTTTGCAAAAGGAAAAAAATAAAATAAAACACCCAAATGGATAAAAAAAACCTTAATTTTCCGCAAAGAAAATCATTCAAATGAATCAAAAAACTTAATTTTTTACAAAACAAATCACTGAAATGAATCAAAAGAATTAATTTTTCCTCAAAAAATCACTCAAATGTATAAAGAAAAACTTAATTTTCTACCAAAAAAATCACTCAAATGAATCAAACAACTTATTCCTCTACAAAAGAAAATCACTTAAATGAATAAAAAAAAAATCTGCTAAAAAAAAAACAACCCCACTTGAATGAATCAAAGGGAGAAAATCAAGCATCAGAATTGCAAAAGAAAAGAAAAATCTCTATCCAAGTAAATAAGATGAATAATCTTTTGAAACCCAAAGAAATTCATCCTCGAAATAAAATCAAGAAACCTGAAAAAGGGGTGAAAAGGGGATGAAGCACTGAAATTTGGTATGAGTTGTGAGTATCGTTTCGAATTTGCTGCCAAACACTAAAATTTGGATACTTTATATAGAGTCGCTGATCAAACGTGGGTTAACGGTCTTCTAACACTTACTTAATGATAACCACGGTTAGATATATCGTATTTAATATCTAACTCATCTACAGAGTAAATGAAATTTAAAACTCTTTTTTATTTAAAAGATATTTTGATATATTTGGTCAATGCAAAATTCTCAAATATTTGGCATGTAAGTCAAAGAAATAAAATGATAATCCAATTCATATAATCTAATGACTCTTTCTTGGATATTGCAAATCAAAATAATTATAAGGTGGATGGAGGACAATATTGTACTAAATCTCATAGTTTAAGGGCATTTTAGGCCTTCTTCATCAAATTTATTTGAAATAACTTAAATACATGGTCTCATATGATTAGCCTGGGGGGAGGAGGGGTTAATTATCTATTTTTTACCTCATTCCCAACCCACCTCCTCTTTCTTTCTTTTTTTTTTTCTTCTTGAATCTTGTCCATCATTTTCTGGAAAAAATTTCAACTTCAACAAGAAAGAAAAAAAGGAAGAAAAATAATGATGATATTCATATAGAAATAATTAGTCCAATAGAAGATGATTCAACTAAGCAACTATGTACAAATATAATATTTTTCTTTTATGTGTATTCAATATGATTTTACCATAAGTCTAAATGTGAAATTGAAAAGACATTTGCCATTTTAAATTAATGGTGACAATTATGTCTATTTTTCCGCTTAAAAGTATTCACTTTCGAACCTTTTGAAAACTAAATGGAAAATGAGAAAACTATTTGTATCAGTAATCAATGTATCAGAAATAAAAGCGGTGGAAGAAAATTGTTATTTATAAGTAAAGGTCGTCATTACTTTGGTAATCGATGATGACATCATCCTCAACATTAGATAATCACTATTTTAGATTACTCTGAGCACGACCCTCACATGTTGTAGACATAAGTTGAAAAGATATTGGCCATTTAGATTCAAGAATATGGTAACGATTATGCCTATTTTCCCCACCATTACCTCGACAATCGATGTCACATCATCCTAAACACAATCTCGCCATGTGTACTTGACATTCACCATTTTAGATTACTCTGGACACAACGCCATGTGTGCTAGACATAAGTTGAAAAGACATCCGTTGTTTAGATGCAAAAGTAATGGTGACAGTTGTGTCTATGTCTCACCTAAAAAGTTGCCACTTCTGAATAAGTTTTGAAAATTATACAAAAAATGAGTAAATTATTTGTCTTAGTAATGTATCGGGAAGAAAAACATGTGAAAGGAATTGGTATTTAGAGGTAAAATGTCGTCATTACCTTCATAATCGATGATGACATCATACTCAACATGATCTTTGCATGTATCCTGCATATTTGTTGTTTTAGATCACTCTAAAAACAATCCCACATGTCTTTAACACAAGTTGAAAAGACATTCATTTTTTAGATTCAAGAATATGGTGACGATTAAGCCTATTCTCCCTGCCATTACCTCAGTAATTGATGATCAATGATGACATCATCATAAACACAATCTCGCCATGTGAACTTGACAATCATTATTACCTTGGCGATCGATGATGACATGAGGAACAAGGAGTAAAAATGCCACCAGATGTAGATTTGGAGGATTCAATAACTTGACAACTTCTAAACCTTATAACGAAAAAATTGTACACAATTTTTCAAAGCGGGTGGATATAGAAGGAAATTGCTGATAGGAGGCAATCTTATTGAGATTGAGCCATTGAAAGGCAGGTTTCATCACTCTAATGAGGAGTAAGGAATGGAAATGACACATATAAGTTGAGAGGATACAATAGATTTTCAACTTCTAGTCCTTTTAACCTAAAATTTATCCACAACTTTCGAGAGTGCAGTCAAAAGGATTGCTAAGTGTGCATATAGTAAGGAAAAATTGAATGATTTATCTTGAGGAGTGGATTTTATCATTGGCAACAAAGACGTCATGTCAAATATTGTCGATGGTGCTTTGACTTTATTGAGTAGAAAAATGTTTTTGATACGGCTAACCTCTTGTATTTGCATGAAAAGTGGAAAACGGGTGAATGGAGTTGGTATTTATAAGAAAAGGGTCATCATCAACTCGATAATCAATAATGACATCAGCTCCTATACGATCTTACCATGTGTACCACACATGATGTTGACAAGACATTCATCATTTAATTCAAAAGTAATGGTGATAGTTGTACCTCTTTTTCACTTCCAAATTTTTCTGAAAACTGCACAGAAAGCGAGCAAACTATTTGTATTTATAATTAGAATGGGTGAAGGGAATGACATTTATAAAGAATAATTCATCATTAGCTTGTTGATCGATAATGACATGAGCTAGTAAGTACAACGAGCTGGCGCCGTTGCCACACCAGTCTAATACTTTGCATGAATAGCAAACGAATCAACCAATCAACAATCCACAGTCATACAATCAAGTCCACTTCATGGACAATAAGAAATTCATCCGATTTGTAATTCAATTAATGCCTATATTTGGCTAAACTAGAGCTCGAGTTGTTACTTATTCTTACTCAATTTGATGCTCGATACTCCTCTCAAGACTCAATGCTCATAAAACTATATCCAAATCAATTCAATCTACCAAATCAATACATCTCGTGGACTCTTATCAATTCATCAATTCTACCACAATCAAACCTTTCAACCAATTATATTATCCTGTCCATCCCATCATTCAAGAGTGAAACGCTATGTATTTATGAAAGCATTTAATGTTATTCGATCGTTTGGATCCAATTTTGAGAAAAAAATGAAGGAACCTTCATGTGTTGGAAAAATTATATTCAACTCAACTCTCTCACATTCATGACTTTTACAATTCATACTTTCAAAGTCATTCATGATATAGGACATTCATTAGAGGTAGAGTTTAGTTAGGGTTTATATAGTGAAGGACCAAATCATTTGTTACAATAAATTTAACTCATAAAAGCAATCAATCATTCGATATCATGTAGGGATATATTAGGATTTTGAAAAAAATTCTTAAGAACACAATCATAGGGGGCTCGATTACTCTCAATTCATTAAATCAAAGTAAGTAGGGCACATAGAAGAACTTAATCCATATCTTAGTTAGCCTTACATACCGAGAACGTGGAAATTTCAAACTGGAAGAACTCGATGTACGCTATTGAACCGTAACTCTTTTCTCCTCTCCTTTCTGCTTTCAAAGGTTTCTAGGTGTAAATGATGACAAAAGGTTGTGGGGTACTGCTAAGGGGGTCAAAGTATCCAAAAAATGATGAGGTTTTAATTTAAAGAGAATCAAAAAAGACACAACTGTTCCTCATTTAACTGCTGCACTAGATCACGAAATTCATTTACGGGTCATAGTCCAGTCTGCAGGTTGTAGATGGCCCTTTCGTGATTTAGGGTTCCAATTCTGAATTTTCTAGTCTTAGGTCTATAATCACCTTCTACGGATCGTAGACTCATCTACAAGCTCGTCCTATCAATTCATGGTTCAAGGTTCAGAAACCAAAATTTTTAACATGGAACCATGAGGATCATTGTACGGGTTGTCATTAGATTTATGGGTCGTAGACCTCTCTCGTACAATAGTCCAACACTTAAAATTTTTTCTAGGATTTTGAGGTTGGGGTTCCACAAACCCTTTCTCACGACTCGTAAGCAAGCACGGGTCATAGATCTAACTCGTATTGTTCAACTCGACTCAGATATTTGACCTAGTGTTGAGAGTATCTACAAAATCCCACCCACAATATGTAAAATTATCTACAAGTCGTAGATGCAACTCGTAGGTACCCACCTAGTATAAAATCAGATGAAGCTCTTAAATTTTTTAGACTCATCTAATTTAGGAAATTTAGGGGGTATTACATTATCTTTAGACAGAATATGAATCATAGTACATTTAATATTTTTATGCAATAATAAGTGGATCATAATAAAAATTTCTTTGTTTGAAACTTAAGTCATTCACTTAGCACTTATTCATCAGCATGAGTTTATTTTTTTAATTAAAAAATAAATAAATATTATTTTATTTGAATATACTTACTGGTGATGAATTTTCAAAATACAATTCAACAAGAACAACATACCTAGTGAAATTTACAAGTAAGGTCTGGATTGGGTAAAATATATGCAGTTCTTCCCACTACCTCAGAGACATAGAGAGAATGTTTTTGAAAGATCCTTATCTTAAAAATATCATCCCTAGAAGCAAAAAATACTAGATATGAAATAAAATGGTTAGAGCGAAAAGCTGATATTTTATAAAGATAATATAAGTAACAAAATAAATGATAGACAATAACAATGTAACAAAATATATAAAGACATGATTACTTGTACTAACTTACAATAGCACAAGGCTAGAAATCATCCTAACTTTATTAGCCGTCAACCTTCTACTCTAATACACGACCTCTACTCCTTTCTATCTAAGGTCATATCCTCGGTAATATGAAGTTGCGTCATATCCTGCCTAAGCACCTCCCTCCAATACTTTCTTGGTCTACCTCGACCCCTTTGTGTCAAACCTAGATCTTACCTCTTGCACTTCCTAATAGAAGCGTCGGCACTTCTTCTCTACATATGCTCAAACCATCGCAGTATCGCTTCTCTCATTTTGTTTCACAGAGGCTGTCCCCTAACTTTCCCCAAATGATCTTATTCTTAATCTTATTCCTCTTGGCATGTCCACACATCCATCTCAACATACTCATCTTCGCGACCTATATCTTTTGAACATGTGAGTTTTTAATTGGCCAGCATTCCACCCCATATAGCAAAGACAATCTCACCACCATTCTATAAAACTTACCTTTAATTTTATGTGGTATCTTCTTATCACACAATACTCCAGAGATAAGCCTCCATTTCGTCCATAGGGCCAGCACTCCACCCCATATAGCAAAGATGATCTCACCACCATTTTATAAAACTTACCTTTAAATTTAGGTGGTATCTTCTTATCACACAATACTTTAGAGGTAAGCCTCCATCCGTCCATGCCGCCCTAATATGATATGTTACATCATCGTTGATATCGTCACTACTGTGGATGATGGAGCCAAGATATTTAAAGTTTTATCTCCTGGGAATAAATTGAGTGGAAAGCCTCACTTCAATGTCTGCTTTATCCCATGCAACACTAAATTTGCACTCCAAGTATTCTATTTTGGTCCTGCTCAGTTTGAAATCTTTGGATATCGAAGTATATCTCCAAACCTTCAACCTACCATTAACTTTATTGCGAGTCTTATCAATTAGTACTATGTCATCTGTAAATAGTATACACCATAGAACTTTCGCATGAATAAACCGTGTCAGCTCATCCATTACCAAAGCAAAAAGAAAAAGGCTCAACACAAATTCTTGATGAAGTCCCATATCAGTAGGAAAATACTCTGAGTCTCTTCCCACCATTCTTACCTGAATTTTGGCTTCATCATACATGTCATTTATCACCTAATATATACCACTCTAGGCATCTCTATTTATCATAGACCTTCTCAAGATCAATGAACATCATATGAAGGTCCCTTTTTATTTCCCTATATTTCTCCAATGGTCTTCGAACAAGATGAATTGCTTTAGTAGTCAATCATTCCGATATGAATCCGAACCGATTCTCTGAAATAAACACTCATTTTCTCACCCTTTTCTCCATCACTCTCGCTTAAACCTTCATAGTGTGGCTTAGCAACTTGACACCACTGTAATTGTTACAATTTTGAATATCACCCTTATTCTTGTACAATGAAACCATTGTACTCCTCTATTCATTGGGTATTTTAGCAGTCTTCAGAATATCATTAAATAACCTAGTCAACCACTTTATACCATCCTTGACCATACTCTTCTAAAAATCCATCAAAATCTCATCAGGTATGATTGCTCTCCCTCTGTTTATACCACTATAGCATGTCTAACCATCTCAACTTTAAAATGCCTATAGTAACCAAAAACTCGATGATTATCGCCAAATCACCTAACTCAATATCTTTATCCCCTTTTTCGTTTAAGAGTTTATGAAAGTAAGTTTACCACTTTTACTTAATGAAAGTCTCATCTACCAATACCTCACCCTCCTCTTTCTTGATACATTTCACTTGGTCCAAGTTGCAAGCTTCTCTCTTTCTTTCGTGAGCCTATACAATCTCTTGTCCCCACTGTTTTTGCCTAGCTCAACATATAAGGTTCAAACGATGTTGTCTTAGCACTCGTGAATACCATCTTCGTTGTTGTCTTCGCCGTTTTATAAATATCCTTAAGCTTTCATTTTTCATCCTCATGCTTACACTCCAACCACTTTGTATAGAAAATCTTTTTAGCTTTCACTTTGTATTGAATTTTTCCATTCCACCACCAGTCAACTTGACGTCCACCAAAGATCCCTCTCGACACACCTAGTACCTCGGTAGCTACTTTTCTAATGCAACCAGCCATAATGTCCGTATGGTGTTCATATCTTCGCTACTACTCTAAACACCCAAACTACTCAACATTCCCCCCATCTCCCGAGAAAGGGCAAGAGCCGGGCTTCCCCATCTAATTCTCGATTTAGCATAAATAGCCTTCTTTCTCTTATCCCTCTTAATCTCTAAATCCATCACTAGAAGCCTACATTGAGTAGAAATATTTTCGCTCTGAATAACCTTGCGATTCTTACAAAGACTTCTATCACCCTTCCAGAGGAGTAAGTAATCAATTTGAGTTTTCGCTACCATACTACGAAAGGTAATCAATTGATTTTATCTCTTCAAAATATATGAGTTAGAAATAACCAACTCAAAGCCTTTTTAGCAAAATCCAAGAGAAACGTTTCACTTCCATTCCTCTCCGAAATCCAAAGCCTCCATGAACATTGTCAAATCCACTAGAAGTTGCACTGAGATGCCCATTAAAATCTTTGAGATGTCAAAAGAGCTTCTTACTTCCTAAACAGATCCTCCTACATCTATATGTAAATGTTGGTTTATCAAGAATACGCAAGAATCAGATTTTTGTTCTACTTCTCAATCTTTCTGACTTGCTCCTATGAAATTAAGGTTGAAAAGATTGGAAAAATTAGTCATTCATAACTACTAATAAAGGATTACTCAAAAAGTTAAGGATTAATAATCTTTTTTAGAAATCGAATGGATTCGATCTCAATAATCCTACATAATCTCAAATGTTATCAGTTCCGGTGTGTAGACTAAATAATATAATGCAAGAGAAAGTTCCTAGATTCATGGAGATATAAAACAACATATAAGTTATCATGCTTGCATATCCATCATTTGAGTCTCCAACAATTATTCCAATAATTAGATATGCGATTATTTGGCCTATGGATAAATCCGTTACTTGAATGAAACTAGATCTTGTGGAATCATATTGAATATTTGACGACACATTTTGTATATTGTTAAAAAATCAATCCTTGCTTACCAACCACACATTGTCTAACCAAATCTAATTCTCTCTCGATACATTCCTCAAAAAATTTGATTTGGGCGGTTTCTTCACTCCACTAACGAAGAGATCATGGCGGAATTACCACATATGAAATTGAGTACAGTTTTGCAAAATAGTCCACTTGTTTCTCGGAAGAGATGGGAAACACTCTCAATATCATTTGATTAAATAGTTGACTCAGTTCCTTGTTGTTTGAAGGAACCCTCTCTCCACTTCAATTGGCATTTTTTTTCATGAAAAGCAGACATGAGATAAGAAATCCAGTGTTTCATTAAGATTTCGAATAGGGGACCTAAATTCAAGTTTATTCTATTTTGACTCTTCCTCGGAGAAAGACGATCAAATAATTCTCAACCATAGTCCTTGCGGATCGGATCATCCATATAATATACAAAAAGAAACTCTAGATATTTGAGATATTTCTCTTTGATTAAGATCTCAATTCCAATGACTGTTTCATTAGATATCTTACAACAAAAATCTCTCTTCTTTTCGATCGAGTTCCTCCACCAATACGAACCCAGTTAGATTCAGGCATGCTACACTTTTTAGTTATTTGGGAGAATCTAAGTAATCTTTTTTGGATTCTAGAAACAACTCCCAGAGATCTTTTTTCCTTTGGCAAGAAATAGGAGCGAAACAATAAACCTATTGATATTGGAAGACTCAACAGATTCTTCCTTTGCATCATTTCTGGATCCAATGGAATTCACAGGTATAGGAAGAAGCCCTCTCAAATAGAGATTTTTTCTTTCGACCATATTTGGATTGTTAATATGATATATATAAGGACCGCTACTACAAAGAGTATTACAACCTTGATCGTTAAATATCGATTGTTTGTTGAACCCTGTGAATTGCGTAAAAGTAGGATACTCCAAATTTGGCAGTCAAAGATTTTTAGAAAATATTCTTGGTGTAAAAAATGTGAATGAAGGATCCCATTAAATTGAATTAGGTCCATGAATCTAAGAAATTATGAGAATTCTTGATCTCTCTCAATTCGAAAATTCAGGATTTGAATTGATGTCCTCTCATTGATTCCTCCTAAATTGCATTGATTTATCATAAAGATTTCATTCAATTGGAATTTAGTTATTCACCATGTACGAGGATCCCCGCTAAGCATCCATGTTGAATGGTTAAAGCGCCAAACTCATAATTGGCGAATTCGTAGGTTTAATTCCTACTAGATTCACGCTAATGGGACCCTCAGTCTATTGGAATTGACTCTGTATTAATAGAATCTCATCATTCGTACATAATAAATTGATGTGGTATATCATATCATAATATATGAACAGTAAAAATTGGCATTCTTATTTTTTTCTGTGTCGGTAGATATACCTCTCAAAAACTTATCCAATTTTTTTCAAAAAAGCTGTTTGACTTCCTCATCCAGGTCCACTTGAGGTTCATAGATACTAACTACATTCACTATATGACTACAGATCACAAGTTTAATAAACATCACCCTTTCATTAATCCTCCTGACCTCAGCCACATACTCCCTAAGTCCTTATCTTTTAGGACAGCTACTCTATTTCTATCTCTAAAGCCACCAAGTACCATAGTTTAAACCTGTCTACATCACGAGCTTTGGTACCTACCCATCTAGTCTCCTGAACACACACTATATTAATTTGTCTCCTCTTAAGACTCTTCACTACTTTTATTTAACTTCCCTGTAAGTGATCCTATGTTCCACGTTCCTACTCTCAACTTAAGTAAGCTTGTGCTCCTCTTACCACTACTACCCCTTGCCTCCAATCAATGACATGACCCTAATCCACCATCAGACCCCAATGCCACTAAACTAAAAACTAATAACTCAGTAAACTATAGAAGATCAAGAAGATATAATCTCTCAAAATCATAAGCCCAAAGATACAATAAAATAAAAACAACAAAATTTACACTAGGCACAATACACAATAATGAATATGCAACAATGAGAACTCAAAAAAGTAACCCAGAATGAGATATACTAAAATATTATACAATTGATCAAAAGACAAATAGTCAAAGGGCAAGGATAAATCGAGGGCAAAAATAGATAAGAGATAAAATATATGTAATAGTACATAATCAACAAGTAAAAAAAATAGATATATCTAAATAGAGGCAACATGAACTCTAAATAACTCAATTTTGTATAAAGCAATGAAAATGAATTTGAAAATAAAAAACTAAAGGCAATCTGAACAAATCTGAAGTTACTTTGGAAATATAGAACCTGGAACTTGAAGAGGAGAGCAGAGCAATGACGGTGTCAACGAGTGTGAAAGATTCTGAATCTTTACTATGGTACCTACAGTATGAAAAGAATACCAGTGTAAGCAGTGGTGGGCAGCGACAGATCTGGTTCGGATGGGCACTTTACACTAGTGGGCAGCGACAGATCTGGTTCGGATGGGCGCTGATCGTGAAAACCCTTCTCCAGAGAAGATCGAAAAAGATCAACGATGATTTCACCAGAGAAATGAACAGAGATTGGTTCGACAAGAGAAGAAGAAAAGGCCCTGTGGGTAGAGCCAAAGAGGAACGACGGCGGTGGCATGCGCCACGGAGAAACCCTTGAATAGAAGCGACCAAAACGGAGATGAGTAAGTAACAATAACAGTTTTCAATTTTTTCAAAACAAAAATCAATTCTTTGCATCGATTTCTAATACTATTTATATTTTTCCCCAAAAATCGTGTAGAAAATCTATGAACTATATCAAAAAATATATTTCGCACAAAATTGAGCAAAAAAAATCGAGGGACATTCCTCTTTTTCTTATAAAATAAGTTTTTAAAATTTAAAGAAAAGGATAAATCGATGGATAAGGTTGGTGAAACCCCAAACAACGACAACATACCCAGTGTAACTCCACAAGTGAGGTCCGGGAGAGTAAAATGTACGTAGACCTTACCGCTACCTCATAGAGGTAGAAAAACTATTTTTCTTGAAGCCAATTTATTGAAATAATCATGTTCGTTAGATTTGACCCATTTTTAGTAATGTAAATATCTACGAGATATTCATATTTTATGATGAATAGTATGAATCGATGCATATTAGATCTACTTTTGAAGTAATTAAATGTTCATTATATTTAAAATGAATTGAGTTGGACATATAATAACTATAAATTTTAATTATTTTGTCATCCCTTATGATAACAAAGAAAGGACTGTAATTAAATTAAATATATGGAAAAGGACCATACTTACACACCATAAAAAATAATGTATATTTATCCTTCATTATATTTTCCCAACATCTACCCTCTTTCATCTTACTTTCACTCACATTTACTCTTCATCGGTTAAAACCTTGCTCTCCCAACCAATTCATAAAATTATTCACGTGGCATCTACTTGATATATATTTTTTTTAAAATTAAAATATATTCACTCATCCAAATCTTTTCAACGGACCCTACCCACTAACAACTTAAATCAATGGGTCTTGATGTTTCTTTTCACTTGAGTTTTTTGCATTAGACCAACCTAAACCAATAAGGACCAACAAATTTTTTTTAAAAAAAAAGAAAAAAAAGAAAGAAATAGCAAAAACTTAGTGGCTAAGTTTTGGATTTATTTACAAAAGAACAAAAATTTATAGAGTTTATTTTAAAAAAAAAAAAAATTAAACTAGCTGTCTGATAGAGCTATAGAGTTTATCAGTAATCAAAAACACATACGATTAAATTTTTTATAGCTTTTTCTTCAATAACTAATGAATATTAGGACTCCAAAAATAACTTTATTCAAAACCACTACTGTCTACTGCCACTTCACATTTATTGTGTATCACCTTATTTGTGGATAGTTGTTACCTCTTATATTATGTTGTGAGAATTGACATTAATTTAAATGCATTATTCATTTTGATAATTTATTCTTCAAATTATTTATACTTAATATTATGTAATGATAAAAATGAGTACAAATTTTTCAATATTATATATATTTATCAAAATAATATGATATATCATGATACAATAAGTGACAATCATTCAAACAAGTCAAGTAAGAGTTTAAACCCCCAAAATGCAAAACCAATTTGGAGAAGAGAAAAATTAAACTTGACAATATTGGATTATCCAAATTTATCATCAACCATTACTGGTAAGACTATAAATGTTTTCAATAGTGTACCATATGTAATGGTTAATTTTAAATATTTTACTTTTTAAAATTCATCGAATTAAAAACTTAAAATCCAGAAAAATATAATGTGGATGTATCAACAAGTTACTGACATTATAAAAATTACTTATGCTATCAGTATATTGTATATTAATTAACTCAAACCCCATTTGTTGAAAATCTTATATATATATA
>JAABOM020074213.1:0-35098 GCA_011800125.2 Solanum clarkiae | reverse complement strand
AGTGGACATCCCCTTAGTTGAACCTCGTGAGAGGATGATGGAGTATGCTATATTGATGAAAGATCTAGTCAAGAAGAATCAAATAGTTAGCCAAGACCCCTCCCAAAATTTTCAATGTTGTAGTATCATCACCACAAAGTCTTTAGTACAGAAGCGTGAAGGTCCGGGTGCATTCACCATATCATGCACTGTTGGAGAACTTGCATTTGCCAAAGCACTATGTGATTTGGGATCTAGCATTAACCTAATGCCCTTGCCATATTCAGAAAGCTCGATTTAGGCAGCCTTCACCCTGCAAAGACGTAGTTGTTAATGGAAGATAGAACAGTTAAGAAGCCTGTGGGGATACTTTATGATATGCTAGTCAAAGTAGATAAATTTATATTTCCAGCAAATTTTGTTATACTTGATAGTGAAGTTGATTTTGCGGTTCCTATTATCTTGGGAAGACCTTTCTTAACCACAGGTCGAGCATTGGTTGATATGGAAAAGAGTCTGCTTACCTTGAAGTTTGGGGAGGAGGCAGTTGTGTTTCAAGTGGGCCAACAAGATAGAAGGAGTTGTGAGTTTCAGGTCATCTCAATGATTGAAATGATTGAGGACGATGAAATGGAGATCTCGGTTGAGTTGAGGATGGGAGTTGAACCTTTGGTAGTTGTGTTGATGAATTTCGATAGTGAAGGCATTCCTAATTATGAGGAAACAGTAAATGCTCTTGGAGTGACATTCATGCCTAGGCAACAGGCCAGGTTGTAGTTAGATTTGTGCAACAGAGAACTCCACCTACGAAGCCTTTTGCAGAAGTCCCACCAGAGTTAGAGTTAAAGGCACTACCAGCTCATCTGAAATCTGCATACATGGGAGAGAAAAGCACGCTATTAGTCATAATTGTAGCCGATTTAAGCAAAGCCCAAATAGAGGCCCTCATCTCCATCCTTAAATAATTCAAAAGGGCTATTGGGTGGACAATTGCAGACATTATTGGCATACCTCCTAGGAGATGTACTCATAAGATTCAACTAGTCTATGATTATAAACCGAGTATCGAGCATCAGAGATGGTTGAACCCCCCAATGCAAGAGGTTGTGCAGAAAAAATCATCAAGTGGTTGGACGCAGGAGTAATCTACCCGATCGCCAATAGTGAATGGGTTAGTCTAGTGCAGTGTGTTCCAAAGAAGAGAGGTATCACAGTGGTACCTAATGCGAAAAATGAGTTGATTCCCATCCGACCGATCACCGAATGGAGAGTGTGTATGGATTTCAAAAGACTCAATGCTTCTATCGAGAAAAATAATTTTTCTAAGCCCTTCATAGATCAAATTCTTGATAGACTTGCAGAGAAAGGATGGTATTATTTCCTTGATAGATATTCAAGGTATAGTCAAATTGTTATTGCACCCAATGACCAAGAGAAGACAACTTTCACATGCCCATATAGTACATTTGCATTTAAGAGAATGTTTTTTGGGTTATGCAATATTCCAGCAACATTTCAAAGATGCATGATGTCTATTTTCTCGGACATGGTTGAAATCACTATTAAGGTGTTCATGGATGATTTTAGTGTTAATGGCCAGTATTTCGAAGAATGCTTACTACATTTGCATGACGTCTTGCATAGGTGTGTTGAGATTTACTTGGTGCTGAATCGAGAGAAGTGTCATTTTATGGTCAAATAAGGAATCATGCTTGGTTACAAAATTTAAGGCAAGGGAATTGAGGCGGAAAGCAAAAATCAAAGTTATCGAGAAACTGCTGCCACCAATTTCTGTGAAAGGTCTTAGGAGGTTTTTAGGCCACATAGGGTTCTATCGCACTTCATAAAGGATTTTTCCAAGATCTTGCAACCCTTATGTAAGTTGTTGGAGAAAGATGTAAAGTTTGTATTCGATGATGCATGTATGCAAGCCTTCGAGGAATTGAAAAGAAAGTTGACTTCAGCGCTCATTATTGTGTCTCTAGATTGGTCAAAACCATTTGAACTAATGTGTGATGCAAGTAGGGTTGTGTTGGGTGTGGTGCTAGGGCAGCCCAGGGAGAGGACTCTACATTTTATTTATTATGCTAGCGAGGCACTTAACGTGGCCTAAAAAAATTATACAGTCACTGAACAAGAACTGCTTGCTTTGTTTTTGCCTTTGAAAAAATCCATTCATACTTGTTAGGAGCTAAGATGATAGTACACATTGACCACATAGCACTCAAATATCTGATGGCTAAAAAGGAAGCAAAAACTATGACTGATCAGATGGATACTCCTCTTGCAAAAATTCAATTTTGATTTGATTGACAGAAAGGGCTCGAAAAATTAGTTAGCCGACCATCTTTCTAGATTAGAAGATAAAGCTATGGTGAAATTTGATGATGGTCTTGATATCAATGACTCTTTTCTTTATGAGAGGGTGTTAGCTGCCTCACATGATCTCATACACTGATTTGTAGACTATACTAACTACTTGGTGAGTGATATAGTGCCTCTTGATTTGATGAGTCATTAATGTCGTTAGTTCATGCATGATGTGAAGGAATTCTATTGGGTTGATCCATATTTATTTCGTAGTTATGTGGATGGAATCATTCGGAGATGTGTTCCAGAAGTGGAAATGATGAGTATTCTTGAAGCATGCCACTCATTGTTGGTGGGTGGCCATCACAGTGGAGCTCGAACTGCTTACAAGGTATTACACTGTGGTTACTATTGGCTGTCTATACATCAGGATGCCCATGACTATGTTAAGTGATTTGATAGATGCCAAAGAGAGGGTGGAGTCTCGCGAAGACAAGAACTTTCTCTTAATCCTGTTTTGGTGATCGAGCTATCAAATGTTTAGGGGATCGACTTTATGGGACCCTCATGGTAATAAATATATTCTACTTGTAGTTGATTATGTCTCTAAATAGGTAGAGGCCATAGCCTTAAATAACAATGAAGGCAACAGTGTTACCTGGTTTCTTCGAAGAAATATTTTTTCAAGGTTTTGCATGCCTTGAGCAATTACTAGTGATGGAGATTCTCACTTTTTCCACCATTTGTTCAAATATCTCCTTGAGAGGTACGATGTGAAGCACCGAGTGCAACCCCGTACCAACCCCAAACAAGTGGTTAAGTTGAAGTATCTAATAGGAAAATAAAGAAAATCTTGTCCAAAATGATGAATTTGAATCACACTTGATTGGTCAAGGAAGTTGGATGACGATTTACGGGCCTACCGCACGGCTTTCAAAACTCTAATCAGAGTGTCTCTATATGAACTAATGTTTGGGAAAGCTTGTTACCTACTAGTTGAACTTGAGCACAAGGCACTATAGGCACTGAAGAAGCTGGATCTACACTACAATGAAGCAGCAATATCTAGATTAATGAAAGTAAATGAACTTGATGAGTTTAGGCTGCGAGTGTATAAAAGCTTTGTCTTGTACAAACAAAGAACGAAAATTCAGCATGATCACAAAATTAAGAACCGCAACTTTACTCCAGGAGACATGGTATTGCTTTATAACTCTAGGTTAAAGTGGTTCCCTGGGAAACTCAGATCCAAGTGGATGGGACCTTTCAGGGTGGTATGTGTTTTTAGTTATGGAGCCATCGAGTTAGAAAGAAGGGATGGTAAAATTTTAAGTCTATGGCCAAAGGGTGAAACTGTACATGGGTGACATTAAAGAAATCAAGATAGTGGAGGAATGGGACCTTGAAGAGGCGTGAGCACACAAAGCATCTCGTTCTGTCATGATAATAAATCAGGCGCTTCCTGGGAGGCAACCCAAGGTATGCCTCTTGTATCTCTTCTACATATTTTTACTTTGAGGACAAAGGATTCAATTTTGGCGGGGTATGGGAAGCTATGGATTAAGGTGAAGTCTGAGTAACCTCGAGTTCATAACATCCCTTATTTTTTATACCAAGATTTCTTGCTGCATTTCTTTTTCTTTATAGATGTTTTAATTTTCTGTTGAACCAGCATGTTTAGGAAGTTTAGATAGTTTGTATATACATAGTAGTATTATGTATTAGCATATACTTAGTCTTTAAATGCTTTTTAAATTTTGATGAAAAATTGGGTACCCTCAAAATTTTTGAGATTGTTGGCTATTAATGCAATCATGCATTTTGAGTATCTGGCGATATTTATTCTGATAATGTGAAGGTAACTTGAGGCTTGAAGCATGACCTTGAGTCTATACTATATTGTGTATGCAATGCCATGTGTGTTGTGAGCTTATTTTGCCACATTCATTATCATGTATAGACTTAGAACTTGCCTTCTTACCCTAAAAATTGGTTTGGTGATGTGGTTGATTTGGAAGGGATCTTAGGCCTTTATTCTTTTAGTGAGCCTATTTTTGCCTAAATGACCTACAAAATGAGCTAGTGAATCCCTTGTTCCAAATTTTTAAGCTTCTCATGTACTCATTCTTTCTTGGCACCTTACTAGCTTAACCTTAGTTGATAAAATACCGTGATATTGGCCCTGGTCTATCCTTGAACATGTGAACCTTGGTTGATGCTAAAAGCCTAAGTTGAGGGTGGACTTTAATGTGGTAAAGTAAAAAAAATAAGGTGGTTAGTTGGGAAAGAAAGAAATGAATAATTATGAGCTGGGTGAAGAAAAACAAAAGAAAAGTGCCTTAAATTGTAGAGATTAGCACAAATGAGTTCAAAAATGAGGCACAACTGAAAATGAAAAAGAAAGCACCTAGAGAAAGTTTGAAACAGGAGAATAAAGATGGATTTAGTGAAGATGGTTGCGTCATGAAGGTAAAAGTAGTGGTAAACATGGTTCAAGGATAGGTTTTAGTCACTACTTGCCTAAAATGCCATACCAAAGCCCCATGAGCCAATGTTACAAGCCAGTAAGTCCTAAAGTGATCCAAATCCACTTTGTCACCAATCCGAAAGTTGAGTATAGAGGCAACACTATGGTGATAGTCATTTTGTATGAATTTCATTCGTGAGAGTGAGAATGCTTCCAGAGCCCCTGAATTCTAAATGATTTTTGAGTGAGTAAAAGGGAATTCTTTTCTATGAGGGCATTTGTACTACTTGATTAGCATATGACTGCATCAGTGATTGCGGATGGTTAATGCTCCTTAGCTTATCATAGTTGGGTTGCCATGTATATCATTGTGTTTTTGTTTTGCTTAGCAGCTGTGCGATCTTGTTTTGAAAATGAAAGTTGGGTACCTGAGTTAGAGTAAGTGATGTATATGCCATTAGTATAACTACTATTTGTTTCTCATTATCTGCTTAGATTGAGTCGTCACTTGAGGACAATCAATAATTCTAAGTTGAGGGTGTTGATGTGTTGTTAAAATACAACACATTTAATGCCTAAAACAAGGGATTTTTGTGAGTTCCTAATACGACTTTTTATGGTTTTTATGTGTTTTTATGTTGTTATTGCAGAAAAGTTTGGTTGGCATGATTTTGGAAGAAAATTATAGATTTTGCTGAAGTGCAGGACATACGAGCTCACTACGAGTCGCAGCCCAAGCTATGAGTCGTAGGGTGATCTCGTAGTAATAAACAGAGAAAAAATAGAAATCAGCTAAGTGGAGTTCAGTCCTACGAGGCCCTCCTACGAGTTGTGGGTCTCACTACGACTTGTATAGGTGGACTCATAGCAAGAAACAGAGAGCCAAAACTTTAGACCAAAACCTGAAGACTTAGACTACAAGAGGAGCATACGAGTCGTAGCCAAAGCAACAACTCGTACCAGTGGGTCGTACCAGTCAAATCCAAAATATCAAGTACCTGATACGAGACCCCAATTACTCTCGTAGGTCACCCTACAAGTCGTACCTGTGAATCGTACTTATTGCCAGCTATTTTTTTGTGTAATTATTAGGGTTAAGTTGTACACAGTACAAATACATTAAGTTAGGGTTTATTTGAGAGGATTCCAAACATGAACATTGAATATTGCCTTTGAATATTCTCTGTAGAATTAGGGTTTTAGTTTAAATTTTCATTTTCTCTTGGAAAATCCACTTTTGAGGATTGCAAATTTCACAATGTATTCCTTCTCAATCTATCAAGCTTGTGCTTTGCAACTTGTGGTGCTATCATTCTTCATTGCTTTGCGTAAACCCCTCAGCTATGTCTAGTATTTGCATTTTTGTAGATTTTGCCTTGGCCATAAGTAGCTAAGCACCCGCAACATGGGGTTGTGTGAACCATGGGTAGTTAATTTGAGATGACCTAGATTAATTGCACTTCTATGATTTGGGTTTTGTATGTATGTTTATTTTCCTTCATTTTGATTATTGTTTGGTGGTGGCCAACACTAAACCCCGCTTACTATCATGATCCTAAGCAAAGCATTGACGAATAGGAAAAGGAAAGTAAATGACAGGATTAAATTGATGTTTTCTCGTCTAATCAACCAAACATAACTAAGGAGATGTTGACTGGGACAATGGGTAACAGTTAGTAGCATACAATGGTTGCCAACCACATGCCATGGTGAAATTTAACCTTCACCTTCACAAGAGAGCTGGAAGAACCTAAGTTACTATCCTGCATGCGAATTTCAATTGTAGTTATGTTGTCTAGGATAATCGAGTCAACGAACTAGTGGGAACACATTCCCATGTTGTCTATAAAATTGAGTTTTTCCTCATATTGCAGTATAGTGTTTATTTTACTTTTGTTCTCAAACCACACCCCCCTATCTAGAGATTTTAGTTATGGATACTCGAAATGATTGATAGTGAATTCTTATAGTCAAGCCCTGTATTCTATGTGGATTCTGCCCTAACCTTCGGTCAGGTTAATTGCTGACAGTGACTGCTTTCTTATTGGAGCGTAAATATCATCATTAGGTTATATAACCTAACTGAGATTAGGGTCTATCCCATAGGGAACATGGTACACTTAGAGTAGTTTCAAGCAATTAGAGTTAATTGTCCTACTTATATCTTCGAAAGGGGGGATTTTTTAAATTGCAAAAAGTAATCCTAAGCTAGCACAAGTGTGTGAAACCAGTAAGAAGAGTAATCAGGGTATTGTGTTCCTCATGATTCACTAACTTTGTATTACTAGATAATCATATTCTTTTCTAGCGTGTTACATGCAGAACGGTAAGTTATGTTTAGCAAACCCTTTGATGCAGTCGAAAGGTAAATTTCACTACGTGATTTGATCCATCCTTTCAGTTTGACATTACTAACCCTTACCTATTGATCCAATATAACCTCCCCTTTATCTAGTTTTGTTGATTAGACGAGAAAACATCAATTAAATTCTATTAATTAATCTCTTTTCCTATTTATTACTACATTGATCAAGTCAGTAACACTAGGGGAGTTTTATTGTCACCGTTAAAAAGCAATCAGAATGAAGAGAATTAATTAAGACATGCATACACACTTTCCAAGAATTATGAATTATCTAATTTTACCTTATTAGTTCTTCAATGTTCCAATAACCTGTGAATTTAGCTACACATTGTCAGTGTAGATACAAGAACCATGATATAGAATAGCATAATTAAGCACTTACATGATGAATTAAGAATAAGAAATTCAACTCTTTAATGGAAATCATAAAGTATGAATTAAAATGATAAAATATTGTTTCAAGTGTTTCAGAATATATCTGGTCGTTCTCTCTATGTTGCCACTGAAAATTACCTAAGAATCTATTTATATTATCTAAAATACAAATCCCAAACAAAATAGGAGAATTGGATTCGGTAGGTTGTACGAGCATATTTATGGGCCATACTATGTTCTACGGCCCATAATCGGTACTTCGTGTACTTCATATTCAATTCTAGGTTCAAGTTCTACAAGAACTTTCTACGGGCCATATTCAGACTTACGGCCCCTATAGGATTTCGTCTGATCACTTTTCCGCAACATCCCAATTTTTTTATCCTCAGGGTATGAAACCTCTTCTACAACTCATACTTCATTCTATGGTTCATCTAATAGTTTGGAGATTCAACTTCAAAAAATCTCTGCTTCACTAGATTTTTCTACAAAATCTGCACTACAGCTCTTGGAAACTTCCATGGCCCGTAAAGGGTGTCATAGAATAGCAAAACTTCAGCATCTGCTTAGACAAAAATCGTGCCAAATCCTATAATCCTAAAAGCAAACATAAAAACACATCAAACCCACCAACATCGCTTTGAGAACAGACAAATTGCAAGTTTTAAGCATCAAAAGTGTTGTATTTTGACAATGTATTAAATAATAGGCATATTGAGTTGATTTAAGACTTGTAGTTTACTCTTTTTGATTTTTTTGTGAGTACTTCTGTTTGTTTTCTTTGTTTTTGCTTTTGTTGAATGGCTAATTGTGATCAAAACTTTCTTGATGAATGTAAGCACTTTTTCTATCTCTTTTGGAGTATAATACTTTGTAGTGAGCAAAATGATATTGAGGATGTGAGGGGAGATGAGAGTGTTGTGAGTCAAGATTAGCAAATGGACTTAAGTCTAAGACTTGCCAAAGAAGTGGCTCAAAGACACCAATTGCTCAACATGAGGGATGATTTCAGAAGCTTGCTTATCGCTAGAGGTTGTGAGTTAGACCGGTTGGAATGGGAAGTAGATATTTTGGAGGTCAACTTAAAATAAAGGAACGAAATAAGTAAGGCTCACGACTCAATGGCGATCAAACATGAATTGTATTCTCAAGAAGAAAGAGTGGTGCTTGATGTGGAAGAGATATTGGGCCAATACATGTCATCAAGGCCACTAATCATCCAAGAGGACATGATTGAGGAAATGATACTAAAGCTGCAAGAAAAAGCCATAAAAATTTAGTTCATTTGAAGTTGAGGGTGTTGCTTACTTGGAGGTCATAAAGTGTGAAGATCAGTTTGAAGAAGGTTTCTTAATACTCTCATGTCTATCCAAAGAACCTAAAAGGAAAGTTGATGTCAAGTTGGGTAGACATTTAAGTTCTCAAAGTGGAGAGATCAATGGAAAATGTTGATGGTCTCTCATCATCATCCCTAAGAGGTCAAATGGAAGATTATCTTAAAATTGGGGAGAAGATTCATTGCCTAAAAGTGGGAACACAAAAGGGTGGTGAATCAAACATTGTTTATATTTTAATTTCTTGAATTAATTCTTGATTTTAAACTTTTAGAGTAGCTTCCTAATTTTAGTTTTGATTTTTGGCTAACCTTTACAATTTTTAAGTCTTTTGTAGTGGTTTTGCACAGTTTTTGAAGTGGCAAGTGGATTGGAGTTGAAGATCTGGGTGGAAAAACCAACCAAAATTGCAAAAGGGTGAATCGGGGCCATTTTGACCGCATTTGGGGCCAGACACTACCCATCACTGAAGGGTGGATTACCTAAATAGGCCTGGGATTGTCCAAAGTTGCAGATAATCAACCTAGATCTGGCAACCATTTAAAGTCTACGAAGGCGGTCTCATGTCCCCAAATATTGAGACACAATAGGAGATGACGTGCAATCGCACCTAAATGTTTGCAAAGGTAGAGTACTGACAGATGTAGTAAATAAAAAGATGAGTCACTTATGACTTTTGTCTTCCATTCTAAGAAATAAAAGAGCATGGACATGAGTTAAACATTGTATGAGGTAAATCACTCTGGAAGAATTTTTGACCTCATAATTCTTTGAAGAAAGGATCAAGTGTTTCCTTTTTCATCCTTTAAGGTTCTTCACTCGAAGGTATGTCTACCGTATTCCTTCTCTATAATCCTTCATCAGTGAAAAATATGTGCTACCATGAAAATGGCTTGACAGTGGTAAAAGGTCAAGTGCTAAATTCCTTCTATCATGTTGCTACACTGTTATAGTCTTGCATTCCTTCTCTGTTTTTGTTTTTTTGGCATGAATTTTTTCACTGTGGTGTCTCACTTATAAAGGTTGATTCTTGTTCTTAAACATTGAAAATAGAATGCATCTTTATTCTAAATTGTTGAGCAATGTTTGGGTAGTGAATAAACGCTGTTGGGGATAGATTTGAGGTTGTTATCTTGCTAAAATCATGATGTGAACATATGTCCTCCATGTGTTTGACAAAATGCCCCTTCGAATTTGGACGTTGGTTACTGCTATCTTCCATGAACGTGGATCTATGCCACGAATACAAGAGGTCTAGAAACTTTTTGCTCTTCATAAGTGCAGATAACCTCTCATGAATACCGAGGCTTAGAGTGACTGGAACTCAGCGATCGTGCATGTGTGGCCGCGAATGCAAAGAACACTTTGTCGCTATTCAAAAACAACAATGTTTCACTAATTAAGGACTATTTCCAATTGACTTCCTTGGTCCAAATGCTTTCTAAAACATGACTTAAAATGTCTATAAGGTGTTTTTGTCGTGTTTTCATTGATTGTAGGTCCAATTGGAGATAAATGGAGCCTATACTTCCACTCTAAGAAAATGAGATTCTTTTGAAAGTGAGTAAAGCTGCCTACTTTGACCAAAACAGATTCTTCTCAACTAATATGTCCGAAAGTATGTTGAATACTTTGGCAAGACCATGATTTGAGAGAGATAGATTTTCTTGGATAAAGTATAGGAAAAGATGTTGGAATTCTTTGGCCGGCTTTGGACTTTAGGTTTGCTATGCTTTGTTGAAGAACCCATCAAGGCCAACAATACCATAGTAGCTGAGTTCTATGCCAATGCCTTGAAAACAAACTTTGGAGGGGAAGTGGCTAATATGATCCTTTAAGTGCGAGTTGACTTCAGTCTGGCAGCTATTAATGCCATTTATGGATTGTTAGATACTGACAAAAAAGAGTATAGGGAGAGATATCAAGAGTTGTGCACTCAGTAGTTAGTGGATAATTTGTATCATGGAGTTCCTCCTGAGTGGTTCATTTCATATAGATGAATTGACTCACATAAGTTCAGAATGGAAGCTAGATGCTGGTTTTCCATCATTTGTTCTTGAGTCATTCCCTTTACACATGAAACGGAGGTGTCTCTAGAGCATGCAGTTGTTATAACTGTCATCTTGGATGGTCTTCAAGACAATATGGGATAGGTTATAGTTGATCAGATTGCACAAATGGCCTAAGAGAGGGCCAAGAGCTTGGTATACCCCTCTTTGATTTACAGACTATGCTATGAGGCAGGGGTGTCTGTTCTACCTACAGATGAGGAAAAGAAGTCAGTTAAGGACATATATCCACTGAAGAAAAGATGTGGCCCAGGGGGACAGAAAAAGAGATATATTGATGTATTAGATCTCTCTTTTGGATAGTTCACAAAGCTAGGATCATAGGCTGGGGAGGTCTTCTTCAGGAGCTATAGGTCCTTCAATTTCTTCAGGACCACTTCAGTTTGGTCCCTCTACCATGAGATACTTGTCCTTCCAGATTCATGGGATGGATGAGTAGATCAGGCAGTTGGTTGCAGGCATTCCTCCAGGGCCACCAGGAGCTACAACATATAATCATCCTACCCTTACATTAGTTGCAAATGCCTATATAGGTATGAGTGACCGGCTTGAGCATATGATGCAGAGGTAGGGAAACATGAAGCGGCGGCAGAAGTAGTTTAGGCAATATGAGAAAAAGAAGAAGAGCAAATTCGTAAACACGATGATGGGCAAGTTGAGATAGCTTTGTGGGTCCATTTTTTCAAATCCTAATGATGAGTTGAAAATCTCTTCAGGCTTGAGTGCTCATTTAAAAGAGTCCCTCGTATTCTCTTTTATTTTGTGATTGTATTGTGAGGACACAATACCATATTTAATTGGTGGTGCTCCTATGACTTGATTTTGATTATAAATCTTGGATTCTGTCTTGTATGTTCTAAATTTGTTAGTATTTGTGGACTTTTGCCTGTTTTGTATTAATGTGCCCTTGTCGGTCTTGATTTATGTGGATTATGGTATGACCTTGTTGGGCTTATATATATTATGTTTGGGTTTAGCTAGTTTAGCAGATTTGGTAGCTTGTTGTTTTTTCTTTTTAATGGTGTGTATACTTGATGGTTCCCGATGATAGATTGAGTGATGGAATTCTTAAGGGCAAATCATTGATTGAGTGTGTGAGTAGAGCATGGTATTTGGTGAAGTCTGAGTAGCCATTGACTCTTGTTGGAGCTATACTTTGGGATTGTGACTTATTTTGTGCCAATATATTTAGTCAAGTGTTGTGGATTGTGAAAAAGGCATACCCCTCCTAATTTGAATGTTAAAACATTTTGGGATGATTTTAAGACAACACTTTGACTCTTTTTATGACTCTTACTTGCTAGATGGACATATTCACTCTTTCCAATTTGATTTGCATGTCATGTGTGTTGTGAGTGTTTGTTTTGTTCCTTGTGTGTACTTATGTCTCCTAGAACTTGCCTTGTTGGTCTTGAGATGTTGTTCTTGATTTGGTTGGAAAAATGATCTTAGGCATTCTTTGGTTTGAATTGAGTCCACTTAGCCTAAATAGATACCAAATGCATTGATTCTATCCCTAGTGTCCCTTTTAAGCCTTATGCTTTTATTAGCAACCTATATTACAAGCCTTGGACCTTTTTGAAAAGATATTCCTCTTTTGCACCCTTGTCCTTCCTCGTGATTTAAATTTTTGTGGCAATTCAGGCTTTAAGCCTAAGTTGTGGTGATATAGGAAGAAAAAGAAGGGCGTCAACCACTTGGCATGTCAAAAGAAAGAAAAGAAAAGAAAAAAAGTGCTTTCTAAAGAAAATGAAGAAAAGGTGCTTGAATTAAAAGAATCTCCAAATTGTTAAAGAAAATGGTTGCAAGTGGAGCACTTAAGTGAAAAAGAAGGGTTAAATGCGCATTGGTGTGAAATGTGAAAAGAAAAGTGGAAAAAGTTCGAAAAGATGAATGTTATGTGTGGAGCTTAAGGAGGGTTAGTCACTATTTTCCAAATGTTGTAAAACCCTACCCATCAGCCTACTTTACAAACCTAAAAAGCCCTTTGAGATTTCTAACCAAATGAAATTGAGCCAATGTTGATTGATAATAGATGCAAGCCTATGGTGTGACATTTTTGTACATGAGATGCTCTTTTGTGAGTGTGAGTGTTTGAGTCCTTGTCCCTTGTTCATTGTACATACTTGTGTCTTTTGGTGACTTTCTTTCATTTAGTGAGGACATGCAATTTGACATTGATTGGTGATGTTGATGCTTTTCAAAGTTTGAGTGAAGTGGAACTTGTTTAGTTAACTAGGGGTTTGAGTCATTACTTGAGAATTTGTATTGTCACTTGGTCATCCTTGAAAATTGATCTTGAATTGAAAAGAATATGCTTTCGAAATGGCAGGGAGCTACTTGATAAGCATCCATGCACTGGTGCTAATTTTTGGTAAAAACCATTGACATGATCATGACTTAGTTGTTTAAAGTGAGTTGGAATTGTGTGCTTAATTTGCTAGCCTCTTGAGTTTGGTTTTTCTTTGCTTGAGGACAAGCAAAGTCTTAAGTTTGGGGTGTTGATAAGAGTATAACTTGCACTCAATTCTTACTTTTTTATGATTTTATGTTGTTAATTTCATACCTTGAGGCTAATTATATTTTGAGTGTTGTATATTTCAGGTACATACGACTTAGAATGCAGATTTGCTGAGAAGAATTGAAGTTGGAGCCTAATGGGAGCAAAAAGGAACTGAAAATTCAAAAAAGTGTACCTGCCAATGATTACACTCCGCAGACGCAGCCTTCAGGCACATGAACACGGAGATGTTGCATGCAGAGAAACGCAAATACGTTATGCCTAGGCACGAAGGCGAAGCACAGGAAAACAACTCTCTGCGATCACAGAATATTGAGCTCTATTGTGGAATGTTATGGTGTCTAGCATTGAGGTAGCTCAGGAATTTCACCATTTTAGTCCCATAAATCACATATACAAGTACTCCCTACCCTGGTTCTTCATACCATACATGAGCGAAAAGGGAATTGATCATAGAACTCTCCATCACACAACTTTGAAAAGAGCAAACACTCTTTAGTATAGATTTTAGTTTAGGGTGAGGATTTAGAGCAAATTTTGTACAAATTCTTGAGTGGATTGAAGAATGTGAGCTTCACTTGTATTTATCTTTCACTCACTTTTGCTTTCCTCGTTCTTGAATGCATACTTTGTAGATTTAATTGAGCTTTGATGTTAATTTGTTTATGGGTTTTGATTATTTCTCTTTCTTTCATGCTTAGTCGATAATTTACTTGCAAAGTCAAGTGGATTCCACCAAATTGCTTTGATTTGATTCAATTGATTTATGGGTCCATTCCTACCTTCATATTTAGCTTATAATTTGAAGTCGCAAAAATGAATATAGCTTACATCTACGATTATTGCTTTAATTAGAGTAGTTGACGTGGAGGGTTTTCATAATAGTCATGGGTTTATATGTTGAGGTCCTCAAATAGGACTCAACAGTTAAGGTCATAGGAGTTTTGTTTTGACGTGCTCAAGTCAAGCGTGTCTTTGAGTGGCTTATGTTAGAGGCTACAATAGGCACTTGGAAAACACCACATTGTCGTAAATGAGGAGTGGTTATAAGAAACCTAGCCTACCTATAGAGTTAACTAGATGCTAAGTGTGATGGATCAATTAAGCTTTTGCTGATTCTGATATCCCTATCCTTGATCCCTTTCTTGATCAATCTTTTCCTCATTTTCTTGTTAGGAGTAGTTGTTAGCTCAGTTTCCCCCATTTACTCAGAACATGCATGGTATTCACTTATCAAATCAAAACACGCAACTCATAGTCCTTAGTCGATTCGATAACCAACACATTATTCTCTGTGCTATTCTACCTTGACCTCTACAGTTTGTTTATTATGCTGATGATTATCGTCCCTATGTTCATTAGTGTTGTAAGATTGAACGACATCAACTATCTCCAAGGGTCCTTATATAAATCCTCGAGTTTCATATTTACGTGCCACCGTAGGGATGATGATATTGTTTATATTCCTATAAGGTTCGCTAAAGGATCCATTTAGGTTTTTAATGTGATACTCACCATTCTAGAGTAAAGCCTAAAGGCTGAGATTGTTATGATGGGTCCTCACCGTGTTAGGGTAAAGCCTATAGGGTGAGGATCGAGTTTGCCATGACAAAGTAAACTCCCTCTTTTACTTGGTGTAGAGGGAACATCAAGATTCCATGTAGTAGTCTGCATTGTCTTAGTGTTGGTTCTGATCTTATTCAATTACATGTATTTCTACTAGGCTATGAAATATTTTATGATGCTTTCATACATGATTTTGAAGGTGCATTGATTCACGCACATCATGTTTTTATTCTATTGATATTTCTATGCATATTGATATTATGTGCAATATTCATTCATACATTGCATGCTTGTGTACTAAGTACATTCCAATATACTAACACATACTCTTGCCTATATGAACTCACCATTTAGGGACGGATGATGATACCACTCCTCACATTTATGGATGGATATTGGACTCTATGTTTGAAAACTTGGTGAATTCCTGTGCTTTAGTGACAAACCCTTATGTTTCTTGCTTATGTTAATATTTCTTAGACTTTGTACTTTCTAATCTTGAGGGTGAGCTAGTAAAGCTATGTTCCAGATCCTACAAAGATCTATGATGTAGAGGTATGGATTGGACACTATGTTGATATAATTCCCTTTAATGGGAAATGTTAACTCTTGTAATGCTATATTCCACTTGCTTACTCTTATGATTGCTTATTTATCTTATGTATGCCTATGATATGAACAACAGGCTTGGGCAGGGCACCTTGGGGTGTCACATTCACTGTGTCATGGTTAGGCCGTAGGTTCAGGTCATGACACACTTAGTATTAGATCACAGAGTTTGAAAGCATCCTAAGGAGTCCTACAGGCCGAATCTAAGAGAGTCTTATTAACAAGTGTGAAGCGCACCACATTAATGAATAGGAGGCTTTGATAAACTTAAGAAATCTTTACTTCTTTGTGATCTATGACATGCCTTCTAACTCTTTCCCCTATAATGCCTATTCTTTGAAATATTTAGAGAACGGCTCCACGACGTGCATCATTTCCTAAGCGAGTTAATTAATGATGACCAAAATCCTCCGGTCCCTCAAGTTCCTCAAGACCCTCAAGCTAATCAAGTGACTAATGAGAAGTTTAGGACCACTATTACTATGTTTTCCCAAGTTGTTGCCTCTCCAAAAGACTCCTATCCTGGCTTCTAGGATGAGAAGATTTTACTAGGATGGATCCTAGAGTTTTATAGTTCCAAAGTGGATAAGGGCCCACAAGAGTTTATTTATGAGGTCTACAAAATTGTTGAGATTATGGGGATATCGAGGAGAAAGTAGATTTGGTGGCTTACCAACTTAAGGGAGTTGCTAAAGATTGGTTCACACAATGTACATCAAAAAATAATGTTAAAGAAAGGCCTATTCGTTGGGAGGTCTTCAAGGCCACTTTTCGTGACCACTTCTTTCTTCTTGAACTAGGGAAGCAAAAGTGGTGGAGTTTATGAATTTGAATCAAGGTTCTATGAGTGTGAGTGAGTATTCCCTCAAGTTCACAGAGTTTTCTAAGTATCCTCTTTCTCTTGTAGCCGATCCTGTAGCTCGTATGAACAAGTTTATTTTGGGTGTGTCCGATTTGGTGAAGATGGAATGTAAGACGTCAATGCTTGTTAGTGAGATAGATATTTCTCGGTTTATGAATCATGCTGAACAAACAAAGAGGGAAAAGATTCAAAGGCTGAAGGTGAGGAAGTCCAAGAGGACTCATTTTGATGGTGGTTTTTCTCATACTGGTGGTTATTTTTAACGAGGAAAACGAATATCTAAGGGTTCTAATCAAGATTTTAGGGTTCCTACCCCTAAGGTACAAGGTGATGTTTCTAAAGGTGGTGCTATTCCTCCTAAGTGTCTTAAGTGTGGGAGGAATCATGGAGGTGATTGCTTGAGAGGAACAAGTGCTTGCTACGGTTGTGGAAAAATGGGGCACAAGGTTTTGGAGTTTCCTAATGTTGTTAACAAAAGAAGGGATGGAAACCCTCAAGGCTAAATAGCTCAAAGAGGGAAAGGGTAACAAGGTGGCCAAGCTTAAGGAGGTGGACCCCATGGAAACCATCTTGGCAAGAAGTTGAGGAGTCTCCTGATATAGTTACGGGTATGTAAAGGGTCTTTTATTTTTTGATGCATATGCTTTACTCGATCCCAGTCAAATATTTCTTTCATTACTCCATATCTTGCAATAAAAATTAGATGTTTCTCCCAAAACTTTGAAAGAGACATATTTGATCTATATTCCAGTTGGTGAGCCGGTTCTAGCTAAGAAAGTCTATGGAATTGTTCCGTTGTAGTTTTGCATAAAGTCTTTCCGTGTGATCTGGTTGAGCTTAACATGATCGATTTTGATGTTATTCGTGGTATGGGTTGGTTGCAAGTATCAAATGTTTCTATTGATTGTATAACTTGTAAAGTCGAATTCCAAGTTCCTAATAAGCCCATTCTTGAGTGGAAAGAAACTGATTCGACGTTCAAGGGTAAGTTCATCTCCTATATGAAAGCTAGGAAAATGATTTCTAAGGGATGTATATATCATGTTTCCAGGTTAGGGATGTGAAGTCTAAGGGTCCTACTATTTATTTGGTTCCTATATTTTATCAATTTCCCGATGATTTACTTAGTATTCCTTCCAGAAGGAAAATTGATGTTGTCATTGATCTTCTAGCCAATACTCAACCCATATCTATTCTTTCATATAGAATAGCCCCAACGGAGTTGATAAAAATTAAAGAATCAATTAGGTGATTTATTTATCAAGGGATTTATAAGGTCTAGTGTGTCTCCATTGGGTGCTCCCATATTGTTTGTAAGGAAGAAGGATGGTTCACTTCAGATGTGTGTGGATTATCAATAATTGAATAAGGTGACTATCTAAAACAACTATCGGCTTCCAAGGATTGATGACCTATTTGACCAATTACAAGGTGCAAGTTATTTCTCTAAAATTGACCTTCGGTCTAGATATCACTAATTAAGGTTGAAAGAGAGTTATATTCCCAAGACGTCATTTTGAACAAGGTACGAGCATTTCGAGAATTTGGTTTTGTTGTTTGGGTTGACAAATTCCTCCACCATCTTTATGGATTTGATTAATCAAATTTTCAAGCCCTATCTAGATATGTTTGTGGTTGTGTTGATTGATGATATATTGATTTACTCCCAAATTGAAGAATAACACATGGATCACTTTAGAATTATGTTGCAACCCTTGAGAGATAAGCAATTGTTTACCAAATTTAGCAAGTGCGATTTTTGGTTAAGGGAGATGGTATTTCTTGATCATATTGTATCTAGTAATGGTGTTATGGTTGATCAAAAGAAGACTGTAAGTTCCCACATGTTGGGAGGTGTAAAAGTGCCTAAGAAAGAAAATCTAGAAACTTTCCAAGTACCAGTTGTTTACGGAAGGGCGTATGGGTCATAAGTGGTCCCACAGGCCACAACGTATGATCGTGGTAATGATGTCTAGACTTAGTGAAAATACTAATTTCTGAAGTTGAGTATAAACGTATTAGACATCCCGTAGATTGGCTTACAAGCCATAAGTCCTATCTTAGGCCGAGGATTAGAGAAGGTGTCTGAGGGTCCAAAATCTTATCAAATGAAACCCCTTTCCTATGACTCATATACTGGGCCACGACCCATATTCGAGGTCTCGTGGTCCTGTCTGGTAGATATTTAAAAATGGCAAATTTGACCCTTCCTAATTTCCAAAGCCTATACCATCTCATTTAAGCCTCAAATTATTCCCTTCCCGCCTTATACAACCCTAAACAACTTCATCTCACCCCCATTAGAAAAATATCCTAAGTCTAAAATTTTCCCAAAACACATTCAAGCTCATTCAAGGCATTCAAGTGTAAAATGCAAGCTAGGGTTTCGATTTTTCCATCTCCAAATAAAGTTTACTCCAATAAAAATCTCACAAGGTATGTGGGTTTACTTGTGGATATCTTTCATCCGCAAGTTCAACCATTCTTCTTCCTCATCTACATGAAATTCATGAATACTTTTATGAATTCTTTTATATGATAATATTATGAAGCGATTTATGATATTTTACCTTTGTATGTGATTATGCGTTGAAAATCCATGTGAAATGATGAATTTTTATGAGGGTTTGATGATACCCTAGATATGTCTTGTTATGCTTTTGGTGGGTTATTTTATATAATGTTCATATCGTTCCATTTTACTCTTTTCAAGTCATTTACTTTTGAATTGCATGGTTTTAAACCTATGTACATGTACCCACCATGGTTTTATTAAAGATATATGCCAAGCTTTGATGATGTTGAGAGCCTTTTGGCAAGTTATGAAATATTGAATGATATGAATTTGGAAAGGGTTACAATGTTGCTACGAGATATGAGAATATTTTGAAAGTTATGAAACCACATCTTTGATATTATGAAGCTTTGATTTTGATGAGCTACTCTACGATAACATTATGATATTATGATGTTTTTCATATTATGCCCATAAGTATAATTTGAATATTCCTTGGAACTATGACCTAGCACCGAGAGGACCTTGGTAGGTAACCATTGTCCCTTCTCTTGGTAGATAACCATTGTCCCTTAACTATGTTGCCACAAAAAGTTTGAGAATTAGCTAATGGATCTATATAGTTAATGTTACATTATTGCCTAGAATGGGTTGTGTTCCTGTATGACGAATGTCAATTAAATACCAAAGAGACTGTTGTTCCATAAGGTTATTATCATAAGTTAACCTAAAAGGGTGGCGTTCACATAAGGTTCTTATGAAGCACTTTTTGAAATGGGGGAGTTCATATAACGTGGTTTGGTTTACCTTGGCAAAGTACACCACTCTTAATCCAGTGTGGAGTGAACATTGAGATTCTAATTAGTAGCTCGCTTGGTCGTACATATTGATTATGGTCCCTTCCAATCTATACATGATATGTTATGTTACTTGATGATTCGTCATGCATATTCTAACTAAGGCATTGAGCATTCATGACATATTGAGCTTTTATTCATTGTTTATGATTATGCATATGTTAATTATAGATTATGTTCCTTGTTGCATTGTACCCCACATACTTAGTACATTCCAAGTACTAACACATATATTTTGCCTACATGATCTAACCATGTAGAGACCGGAGCTCCTATCCATCCTCCTCCTCTATGTGGTAGATGATTTGGTTGAATACCACTTTTGGTGCATCCTTCATTCCGAGGACAATAGCCATTACTTTTATACTTTATTTAGACTTGTCTATTTATAGACACTATCTTTTGAGGGTGAGCCTGGGATATGTCTTGGCCACTGTTCAATTCATATTAGAGATGTTATTGGATATTTGGATATGTTTGTTATAAGCTCGGCTCTTATTATGCTATATATTCTGAAAGACTCCTTAGTCCCTTATTCCCTCTTATGTGTTAAATTCTTGTTGTGTGGATGAGATGGAAGTCCTAAGTCCTTAATTTCCCCCATAACATGAGTCATACATACCTGCCCTTAGACATTATTTTCTATGTGATCCATGCTAATCCTCTTCCTAACACTTCCTCATAGTGTGAGTCCAAAGTCTCATTTTCCCCTAGAAATTTTATGTTATTTGCTTCAATTTTTGCTTCCGCAACCAAGGATGTGTTATGCATGCATAAGAGGATTATTTAGGATTTCCTTTGGGTTTTCTATTAATCAAGTCACATCTAGTCCCTAGGCTTGGGTCATGATAAAGATAGAGGTAGTGAAGAATTTGCCTAAACCATTGTCTCCTTCGGATATGAGAAGTTTTATATAACCACAAATTCATTCTAAATATCTTGTTGTAAAGGCCCAGAAAAAGCTAAGAAAATGACTGAGCAAAATCACTAAGGGAAATCACGAAGGGTCATCTACAGTTCGTAGAGTGACCTACAGTCCATAGATGAGACCTTAGCTGCCCTTGTGACTTGGTGAAATTTTTCTAACCCTGAGGCCTATGTACGTGACATTATATGGATCGTTTCTCATTCTACAACTCGTGGAATGTATTTCATGGTTTGGTGATTCAAGAACCGACTTTTCTTGATATTGAAAGACAAGATACCAGATGGCTCATCATCATGTTTATGGCCCGCTGAAGAGGTTTTGTGAAATTCTAGAAACCAACATTTTTGAATCTTGAAAAATGAGTTACCAAATGACTCATGGTTCATTTTACGAACCAAATAAAGGGGTTCGTAGAACCTATGTCCGATTTGCAATAACCCAAATTATAGGCACTCCCATCTACGAAGAGTCACATATGGCCTACGAGTGGAACTACTGGCCTGTAGATGGAGTCTCAAGGTTCTACTTGATAGTTTCTAAGAGGGGTACTTTCATCCTTTCATACCCTATTTAATTAAAACCTATGACATTTTAAACTTGTTTTGGGTCCTTTATCAGTAACTAGGTGTATTATTCCTCATTATACACTTAAAAACCTTGAGAGTATCGAAAAAGGGAGAAAAACAAGGGCTTTAATTTCAAGCATGAGTATCGTCAGAGAGTTGATTATTCTTCATAATTCCATGTATGTAAGGTTTCCTAAAGCATTGGACTAAGTCTATTCACGTGCCCTTTCATATACTTGAGGTCGAGTTTATGTATAGAATTGAGTATGGAAAATTCCATGATCCTAATGTTTGAGTTATTTGCAGTTATTTTGAGTCGTTATACATATTTATAAATGAGTCAATGAGTTACATGTTGGTCATATGAAATTGGAGTATAAAAGCTTGCATTCAGTACTATAAACTTTTAATTGCATCATTCTATATAACCTTTCTTGCATTGATCAGATTAGGACCATAATTGTGATTGTCTGAGTTGAGTAAATTGAGTATGATTGCGAATGAGGAGCATATTGCTTGCATATTTGCATATCCAATGAGCATTTTATTGTATTATGTGATGAGTATGATCAAATGAAGTCTAAGTGACTGGTTGAGTTGAGTAATAGTCTTGATTTCATGCATAATTGACGATCCGTATTGGCTAATCTACTGAGCTATTGAGTTGAGTTGAGTTGATTGTAGAAAATCCAATGAGACAAGATTTGAGTTGATTGGCATGCGCATGTTCTATTTTTAGGAGAAGTATTTAGCACTGATATGAGAGCGAGTAGGTAACTACTCTAACCCATAAAATACATTGCTGACATAGGATAGTTGCACCATTAATTCGAGCAACTCATGTCCCAAAAAGATGGACATTTATTTTGGATCCAAGAGATATTGGTCTTCCTTTACCTTGGAAAGTTTAGGATGGGCATGGAAACAACGCCGCCTTCATTACACATCACCAAAATAAAGGTGGTGGGATTGGATTTCACTTAAGAGAAACTCCTACCCAACACTTGATTGAGAATATAATGTTTTAAACTAAGTTACATAACATTGAGTCTATTTTCAAAGCATGATTCTAAACTTTAAACTTGCATATTCATCGAGTTGAGTTATTATTTGATGAGTTGATTTTTGATTCGGGTTGACTGATTTTAGTTAAGCTTCTCTTGTTTCCTACAACTATTTTACATGTCGGTATATTCTAAGTACTGACGTCCATTTGGGTCTGCATCATTAATCATGTAGATACAGATGATAGAAGACTTTAGCCAGTGCATCATTGAGGTCCAACTTCTTGATCCTAGATTGGTGAGATCTCCTTGCTATTCGGGGAAGACTTTTTAGTTTTCATTGAGTATTTTTATTTCTTTGATTGGGGTAGCCATGGCATATTATGGTACTATTTAGAGTTAGATAGAGGCTTCATCGGTACGGAGTAAACAATTGTCAATGATTATTTATATTCTAAACTTAATCATTACAAAATATTATTATATTAGAGTTCTATTTATCTGAATTGATAACCTTTTTTAGTATTCTTTCGCTGTTGAAAATGATGTGATGATGAGGCCAGGTGGCTCTCTTAGGGAATTAGCAGTGGTTCTTTAAATGTCAACCACGCAAAGGGTACCCTCCTAGGGTGTGAAAAGTTTCTTAGGTTTGGCTGGATATTATAGGAGATTTGTTGAAGAGTTATCCTTTATTGCATTGCCTTTGACTAGATTGACCCAAAAGAAGGTGAAATTTCAATGGTTGGATGAATGTGAGAAGTGTTTTCAAACATTGAAAGATTGTCTTACTTTGGCCGCTATTTTGACATTTCTGGAAAGGTCAAATTGTTTTGTTGTTTATTGTGATGCTTCACGTGTGGGATTAGGTTATGTGTTGATACAACATGGCAAGGTCATTGCCTATGCTTTAAGGCAATTGAAGGTTCATGAAAGGAACTACCCGACCCATGATCTTCAGTTGTTGGCCTTTGTGTTTGCATTGAAACTATGACATCACTATCTTTATGGGGTACATGTTGATATATTTACCGACCATAAGAGCTTACAATACGTGTTTAGGCAAAGAGATTTGAATCTTAGGTAAAAGAGATGGCTAGAATTCCTCAAGGACTATGATATGAGTGTATAGTATCATCTGAGGAAAGAAAATGTTATGGTCGATGCTCTTAGTAGGGTGTTTATGGGAAGTGTGGCTCATGTGAAAAATAAAAGAAAGGAGTTAGTAAAGGATGTACACCGATTAGATCGATTCGGTGTAAATTGAGAAATTCACAATTTGGCAGTATTCCGGTGCATAATCGAGCAAAGTCATCATTAGTAGTGAAAGTCAAGGCAAAGAAAGATATAGATCCTACTTTGGTGGAGTTGAAGAAGTTGGTGGTTGATAATAAGGCTGAGGTTTTCTCATAATGGGGAGATGGGGAACTTCATTACCAAGGCTGATTATGTATCCCAAATGTTAATGACCTAAAGGAGATGATATTGAGTGAAGCCCATACCTCACGGTATTCTATTCACCCTGGATCCACCAAAATGTATTGTGATCTAATGGATGTGTACTGGTGGAATGGTATGAAGAAAGATATAGCCAAGTTTGTGGAGGAATGCCCAAATTGCCAACAGGTGAAAGTTGAACATCAAAGGCCGGGAGCTTTATCCCAAGACGTTGATATTCCTATGTGGAAATGGGAGGATGGTAAACATGGATTTCATTATGGGTTTGCCTAAGACTAGAGGCCAGTTTGATTCTATATGTGTGGTCGTGGATAGGATGACAAAATCAATTCATTTTCTATCGGTTAACACTTCTCACAGTGCATAGGATAATCCCAAGATATATATCAAGGAATTGTTAAGACTTCATAGTGTTCCTTTGTCCATAATTTAGGATCATGGCACTTAATTCACATACATTTTTGGAGGTCTTTTCAAAAAGGACTTTGTACCAAAGTAAAGTTCAACACCGCATTTCATCCTCAAACAGATGGGCAAGACAAAAGAACAATTCAAACATTGGAAGATATTTTAAGGGCATGTGTGCTTTATTTCGAGGGAAATTGGTATGATCATCTACCTTTGATTGAATTTGCATACAACTATAGCTATCATTCAAGCATTGAGATGGCACTTTTTCAGACTTTATATATGCGTACATGCAGGTCTCCTATAGGATGGTTTGAGATTGGATAGACATTTGATTGGTCCTTATTTGGTACTTGAGGCCTTGGACAAAGTGAGGCTTATAAGGGAGAGGTTGAAGATTGCCCAAAGTCACCAAAAGTTATATTTGTATGTTAGGAAGAGGGATATTGAATTCAATGTGGATGATTGAGTTTATCTTAAAGTATCTCCTACAAATAGTATAAGCATTTTGGCAAGAATTACAAGTTGAGTCCTAGATATGTAGGACCTTATAATAATTTGGAGTAGATTGTTAAGGTATCTTATAAGTTGGAACTCCCACTGAAATTATCTATGGTTCATCCAGTATTTCATATGCCGATGTTGAGGAACTGTATTGGTGATCCAAATGTTCTTGCGCCTTTGCATGACATTAATATTGAGGAGAATTTAACCTATAAGGAAGTTCCAATTGAGATTTTGGACTAACAAGTTAAAAGGTTGAGAAACAAGGAAATTGCATTAATCAAAGTATTGAAAATGAATCAACAAGTTGAAAGTGTGACATGGGAAGTGGAGGACATAATGAAATGATATTCTTTACCTCTTTCCTTCTATTCAAGCTTAAGGTGCTTAGTCAATCATGCTCAATCCCTTCAAGTTTCTAAGAGTCTATCTCTCTATGTCATATTACATGCATGCATACTCAAGAAAAGGATTTCTAAAAGGTATTTTAAAGTTGCATTATAGCATTCATGATGGATTGTGAGTTACGTACTCTACTCTACTCAAACTTATCTTGATCCTATTCGAGGATGATTGTTCCAAAGGGAAATATTGTAACACTTCTCAAAACTCCTTCGTATGACCTTATGAATGATGTCTTGCATAATGTATCAATTGTATTCTTTTTGGCAATTTCGATGACAGATTCTTAATCAGAAGGCAAAATTGTGTATGAAAACGGTCTCTTTTGATTTTTAGATCAACCATATAGAAAATAATTATTCGTAAGATTTTGTATGTTCAAAAGATCATGTAACCCCTTTGCATCATAGAGAGGGTTCATCTCAGTACAAAAGTGACCTAAACTCATTTGTAGGTCAAAATAGGAGAAAACTAAATTTCACAAAAAAAAAAAGAACTACAGTTAATGACTCCACATCTCAGACTTGTTCCATGAAAGTTCAAAGTTTTCCTTAAAATTCCTGGAATAAGTAAGAAACCTTAGACTTTTTGCTAATCTAATCTAAGTGATTTTGAGTGATTTTTGGCACTAAAATCCATCCTACAAATTGTCTTCAACCCCACCCAAATTGATCTCTTTTTTTCACAATTTGTACATTACAAAAATTTCCTCTTTAAAACTACTCTCAAGGGCTTTCTTCTCCTGTGAGCAAAAACTCCATTGAAGATCAAGTGAAACAAAATCCTTCATTTTTCTTCAAGCTTCCCAAAGCAATCACTTAAGGTATGTGAATTTTCATTTATAGATTCGTTTGATCTATGGAGCTCCTTCTAAATTCTCAAGTTTTACCTAAATCCAATTATGTAAATCATATGGATATTCTCTACTTCTACTCAATTTCTTCAATTATGATCTTGATTATGACTATTGATCAATCCTAATTGAATTCGCTTTAATTACATGAAATTGATCATCTTTCCATGAATTCTCTTAAAATTCAACTTAGGATTCGTGAGTCCATAATAGAACTTGTTCAATTCTTATCCAATTGCATCAATCACTCTTCAATTATGATCTATTTACTCAATTAATCATGGATTGTTATCAAATTGCACGATTTCACATGATTTTCATTCAATTGATATTGAACCCATGCTATACCCAAATTCCATATGATTAAGCTATGATTTCATGAATATAACTTTAAGTATGAATGTATAATTTTATGATGAGGATGATGATATGAAGATGAGGGTGACTTATGACCCTAATGTTTATGAAATGATGATAATATGGGGAGTACACTACACTATATACAAAGTCATGTGGATGGCCTATTCTTATGACATCATGGTATGTATTCCATGGAATTTTACTTAGCACCAAATAAGCTTGTGTAAGGGGGACTATCTCCAAGGGTCCTTATATAAATATTGAAGTCTTATAACTACGTGTCACCATAGGCATAATGATAATATTTATATGCCTATAAAGTTTGCTAATGGATCCATTTAGCTTTTTAATGTGGCACTCACCGTGCTAGAGTAAAGCCTAAGGGGTGAGGTCATTATGATGGGTTCTCACTGTGTAGAGTAAAGGTTATAAGGTGAGGATCGGGTCTTCCTTAGCAAAGTAGATCCCCTCTTTTGCTCAATGCAGAGGGAACATTAGGATTCCATGTAATAGTCTGCATGGTGTTAGTGTCAACTATGGTCTTATTGTCATATATGTATGTGTACGAGGCTATGAAATTTTTGATGATGCTTCCACACATGATTTTAAAGGTCCATTGACTCATGCATATCTTGTCCTTTTTCTATTGCTATGTAATGCATATTTCTATTAGGTACATTGTTCATTGATGCATTGCATGCTTACATACTTAGTACATTCAAACATACAAACATATACTCTCTCCTACATAATATCACCACGTCGGGAAGGATGAAGATACCACTCCTCACTTTTGTGGCTAGATATTGGAGTTTACTTGTTAAGACTTAGTGAATTCCCATGCTTCGGGGACAAGCCCTTATGTTTCTTGCTTATGTTGATATTTCTATGATGTTATGATCCAAAACGGATCGTAACAAAAAGAAGAGGAAAATAATGCAGAAATCATCTCAACATAACATAACAAAATCCAAAATCTGGAGTCATAAGTACAAGAGCATCTAAAGAAATCCAGAAGTCTAAATACATACAAGAGCATATAAAGCAATCCAAAAGTGTAAATACACATGTGTCAAATGAAATACAAGGTTGTCTCACGGTGTCTGATACAAGTCTGAAAAGAAAAATAAAGGAAATCTTAATAATCCACGGCGACTCAAATCCTGAGTCTTACTGGTAGGATCAGTACGGATGGAGAAAAGTCCAAAAGAGTGAATCAGCTACCCTGTCCAGGTCCTTGTGCTCGATCTGTAGGGATGAAACAGGAATGTAATAATGAAGAACTATATCCCTGCATCCAAAAACATTAGTGCACAATAAAATATACACATTAATAATGAGCTAAGATATCCTTAAGAACCCATAAATACTGTATAACCATAATGTGACAATGATGCAGAACTCATCAGTCCAAACACTAGGAGTGTCGCAACCTTGCCGCCTACCTATGGTCAAGGTAACATCAGAATACCACAACCTTGCCACCTGCCCATGGTTAAGGAATACTGTGATACCAATTCCTTCTTACCTGTTCATGGTCAAGGTGTATGAAGTATGTATCTCACCCTTGCCTCCTCCTTGGGTCAAGGGGGTGGTACCAATGTAAAGCATAATGCCCTTAACTCCTACCCGGGTCAAGGTATGTTAAAAAGCAACATGCAATAGATGTAATAGGTGCTACCCAGATATGCATGTAAACATGTAGAATAGCATTAATACGGTAATACCAATGTATAAAACTCTCAATAATCATATGTACTCAAGGAGTAATATCGTGTGTCACAACTAATGCCCAGACCATCATTATGTTTCAAATCATCATTGTTATATCAATAGTCAAGAGTGTCAATAATATCGGAACATACTCATCCCAAGTATGCAAGAACATCAAGAATACCGGACCTTACTCGTCCTAATAATACAAGATTATCAGTGATATCGGACCTAACTAGTCTGAAAAATACAAGTATATCAATAATGCCCGACCTTACTCGTGCCAATTATACAAGAACACATATCAATAACACCGGACCTAACTAGTCAAAAATAGTCTCACAAGTTTCGTTTAGTCACACTTGATATCAAGTCATCATCATTCCATCATATTTCATCTCACTTTATCAATAGAACCAAAGTATTTCACAATTTGGCTCAACCAGAATCACTTTTCCATCATTATCTCAATATGTCAACTCAATTACTCAATTATCCATCTAAGTATCTCAATTATCACATGAAGATGATCAATAACTCAAATCCATCCCAAAAGGTCAGCCTAACCTACCTCGATGTCGAAATTACACTTGAACAAACTTTTAATCAACTCAAGTCTCTAAATAATCCCCGGATCGATCAATCACTATTAAAAATGGACACTATGCATCAAGATGTGAAGTTTGATATCCATATTAGCACGAATTAGGCCTAGGGGCAAAATGATCAAATTTAGAGCTAAAATCAAAAGTTCTCGAATCTGAAAAAATAACTTTAAAATTAAGTTCTCCACGAAAAATTTAGTTCATGGTTGAAAATCCCATTAAAATCAAGCTTAAAATAAATGAGAAGTTAGAATTTAAAGGTTGAAAATCAAGGTCTAAAAATCTCCAATTTTGGGTGTTGAAAATCTTGAATTAAGGACTAAATAAAGGTAAAACTCGTGGAAAATGATTTGTTTATTGTTAGAAATACTTACCCAACAAAAATCTTCGAAAAACTTTCTTCAAAATCACCTCAAAGAGCTTGGAAGTTCAAAAATAATTCAAAAATGGTGTTTTACGAGTTTAAAATGTCTAGGTGTAAAAACTACTCTGCAATCACGGACATGGAACCACGAATGTCGGGGTCAAGATAGCCAACCTTCAGCGAACGCGGAGGTCAAAGGGCCTGACCCTTTGTGATCATGTGGAGAGAGGCACGAAGAAGGAGGTCTAGGACACCTGCACCAGATATCAGCAAAACCCAACAACCCAAGTCAAATTTCCCTAATCAAAATACACCCCCGAAACTCATCCGAACTCAAAAATTCATAAATGAAGCATATATTCATCCCAGAAACAACAATCCGGACTGAACAGGATCATTAGAAATTAGTTTCAAGGCCTTCTCGCAACATTTACCAATGCAACCCGACAAAACTAATTTAAGACTCAAAATACCAAAACTACTCTCGACAACTCCAAAAATTATTTTGAGACCATTTCTAGCGTTTGTTTCACCATCCAGAAGTAGTGGAACTATTGAAATTCCAATCCTAGCTTCCGAACACTGAATGTTGACCAAAGTCAAATTTTGGTTTCAAAAATAACTAAATTACAACTTTGGGCCTAAAATCTCATTTTAACTCCAAATTCAGTTTTGTAACTTCTCATAGTTTAGTTTTGATGTTCTGAAACTAATGGAATTGACGTATCTCTTATCCGGAACTGAAAAATTAAAATGGTACAAAAACTCACTTTTTTCAACAACTTTAGCTTCCAAAAATGTCAAACTCATATTTTCAACTTTTAAAACTCAAGATTTCAATTCCAACCATACAGATAATTCAAATTAGGCCCAAAGAAACTTTCAAAAGGTTAAATAGTAATTTTCATAGATAAGACCAAAAATGACCTACTAGGTCATTACATCATTCACCACCAAAAATAATGTTCCTCCTCGAACATAAAGGAAAAGGAAGTACCTGAAACATCCAAAAGGCTTGGATATCTTGCCTGCATGTCAGACTCTAACTCCCAAGTAGCCTCATCAATAGGATGGTGCCGCTAGTGAATCTTCATAGAAGGTATATCCTTGGATCTCAATCACCGGACCTGCCTTTCCAATATAGCTATATGCTCTTCTTCGAAAGACAAATTTGGAGCCAACTCAATTGAGTCATAATAAATCACATGGGATTCATCTCAAATCTACTAGCAGAGCATAGAAACATGAAAAATAGGATGATCAAAAGAGAATCTCGATGGTAAAGCCAACTTATAGGTTACCTCACCAACTCTCCTCAAAATCTCAAATGGGCCAATGAATCTAGGAATAAGCTTGCCCCTCTTCCCAATCTCATTCACACCCTTCATGGGTGAAACTTTTAGCCAATCACTGCCACCAACAGAGATCTCAAGAGGTCTAACCCTCTTATCAACATAACTCTTTTGGCAACTCTGGCAGTCAAAAGTCTACTCTGAATCAGTTGGACCCGGTCCATCGCATCCAGAAGAAAATCCACACACAATACCTTGTTGAACCTAAATCAAAACATTCGACTGGTGGTCTACACCTCTGGGCATACAAGGCCACAAATGGTGACATCTGGATGCTGGATTGATAATTACTGTTATATGTTAATTCTGCCAATGGTAAGTGTTGGTCCCATCGGGCCCTAAAATCAATAACACAGGCCCTAAGCATGTCCTTTAACACCTATAGTGCCCTCTGACTGACCATCAGTCTAACGATAAAATACTGAACTCAAATCCACCCTACTACCCAAACCATACTGTAGAGCTTGCCAAAAGGGAGAAGTAAACACAGACCTACTATCTAATACAATAGAAAGTGGCACACCATTCAATCTGACGATGTCCCGGATATATAATTTGACTAGCTGTCTGCACTACAACTAGTGTTTGCTGGTAAAAAGTGTGCTAACTTGGTCAAACGAGCAACGACCACCCAAATTGACTTAAACTTACCCAAAGCCATGGGTAAACCTATACCAAAATCCATACTCACTCTCTCACTTCCACTCGGGAATGGACATTCCTTCCATTGATACATTGGGATATTGATGCTCATACTTCACCTATTGATAATTCAAACACTTTGTCATTAACTCGGCTATGTCTCTCCTCATGCCAAACCACCAATAATGTTGTTTAGGATCATGATTCATCTTAGCCACAACCGAATGGATGGAATTTCTATCACAATAGTCCTCCTCTAGTGTCAATCTCACCCAATCCACAACTTTAGGCCCACAAACTCTACCATTAACCCTTATGACACCATCAAAATCAACGATAGCAGACTTGGTTTCACCTCCTAACACTTTGTCAGGAATCAAACATAATCTGGGATCCCCAAACTGATGAGCACATATCTGATCAAGCAAGGAAAATCTAGCCTCAACATATGCCAAAATACTATAAGGAGAATAAATATCCAAACAAACCTTCTGTCTAGCAAGCGAATGAACCTCTAAAGCTAAGGGCCTCTCCTCAGCCCTCAAGAATGCTAAACTCCTCATACTAGTAACCTTTAGGATCAAAGCATTTGCCACCACATTGACATTCCCAGGGTGATATAGAATATATATATATCATAGTCCTTAAGCAACTCCAACCACCTATGTTGTCTCATGTTCCGATTAGGCTGAGAAAAGATGTATTTGAGACTCGGGTGATTGGTAAAGATCTCACAATGCACCATATAAAGATAATGTCGCCACTACTTTAACACAAACACAACCACACTAACTCCAAGTCATGGGTAAGGTAGTTTCTGTCATGCACTTTCAGCTGTCTAAAAGCATAGCCTATCACCTTTCCCCTCTACATTAGTACACCACCAAAACCTACGCCAGAAGCATCACAATATACCATAAATGGGACTCCCTCTTTTTATAAGGCAAAAATAGGTGCTGAAGTCAACAAATCCTTGAGCTTTTGGAAGCTCTGCTCACAACCATTCAATCACTGAAATGACAAAGCCTTCTAAGTCAATCTACTCAATGGGTCTGCTAGAGATGAGAAACCCTAAACAGAACATCGATAATACCCTGCTAAACCAAGGAGACTCCGACTCTCAGTCATGGAAGTAGGCCAACCCCACTTATGAACAACTGCTACCTTGCCCGAATTGACCATAATACTTTCTTTTGACACAACATGGCCATGAAATGAAATGCACTGAAGCAAAAACTCACACTTAGAGAACTTTACATACGACCTCTCTTCTCTCAGTCTATAAAGTAAAGTCCTCAAGTGCTAAACATGATTTACCTTACTCTTGGAATAAACCAAGATATCATCTATGAACACAATCACAAAGATGTCTAAATAGGGCTTGAACACTCAGTTCATCAACTCTATCAAAGCAACTGTTGCATTAGTCAACCCAAATGACATAATGATGAACTCATAATGCCCATAACGAGCCTTGGAAGCTATCTTCAGGATATTAGACTCCCGAACTCTCAACGGATGATACTCGGACCTCAAGTCAATCTTGGAGAATACCAAGGCACCTTGCAACTAGTCAAGAAGATCATCCATGCAAGGCAAAGGATATTTATTCTTGATGATCACTTTGTTAAGTTGATGATAGTCAATACACATACACATAGTGCCATCTTTTTTATTCATAAATAATACAAGAGCACCCTAAGGAGATACTCAGACAAATAAAGTCTTTCTTTCAATAAGTCTACCAATTGTTCCTTCAACTTCTTCAATTCAATCAGGGCTATTTGGTAAAGAGAAGTAGATTTGGGCATAGTGCCTAGCTCCACACCAGTAATAAAGTCAATATTATGATCCAGAGGAACGCCAGGTAAATCAACCAAAAATACATCCATAAACTCTCTAGCAACCCAGGTAGTCTCCAATGATGGGGATTCCTGAGAAACAACTTGAACATGAGTTAAATACACTAAACAACCCTCCCCCATCATCCAACAAGCATGCATATAAGAAATAACACCCTTGGGAAAGGAACTACATGTTCTAGTCCATAGAAACTGAGGCAAGTCAGAGCAAGATAAGGTCATAGTCTTCACATGACAGTTAAGTATAGCTTGATAAGTGATAACCAGTCCATGCCAAATATCATATCAAAGTCTACCATATCCAGTAATATCAGATCAACAACATAATCTCTCCTCATAAATGTCACAACACAACCTTGGTATATCTGATTCAAAACTAAAGATTCACCTACTAAGGTGGATACACATATTGGCTCGAAAAGCGGCTCACACATAATATCAATATCAAAAGCAAAATAGGTTGACACTAGGAATAAGTAAAGCCTAGATCAAATAAAACTGATGTTGAGCAATGGCAAACTGGAACCTTATATGTGATAATTGCATCAGAAGCCTCTACCTCGGCTCCTTTAGGGACCATATAGCTAAATCTATAACCACAACTATCCTGTAGCCCTCAACGGGCTCCAACTCTTGTTGTACCATGACCTCCTCTAGAATCACCCCTCAGGCCCTAAGAGGTGTCTTTGGCTACTGATTGAGGTCTTAAAGTTTGAACAGGAAACACCCGATGCGGGCAATAGTTGGCGAAGTGCCCAACCTCTTCACTATATAACAAGTCTTGGGCTCTCACTCCTGAGATGAGTGTGTTGAAGAACCACCACGTCTAGCTAAACAAAGGGAGCCATCATGGCCTGTCTGAGTAGTCCTAGACTTTCACCACTGTCGGATGTTAGAAGAGCTACCTAAACTGCTCTACCTTAATGGCCATGTCCCTGAAACCCTCCATCATAGGGTGGAGGTGCACTAAACTGACCATGCTGATGAAATCTCTTCCTGCGAACCTATCTATCGTTCCTAATGCATTCTATCATATGTGTGTGATCCACAACACATTGAAAATTTCCTCCCGACAACACCAAAGAAGCTGTAGTCTCTTGGAGATACCTTGCCAAGCCCTTGGCAAACCGTCGAATCCTCTCGAACTCAATAGGAATACTGGACAAAGTATATCTAAATAATGCATAAAATCTAGCCTCTTGGTGTGAAACAGACATAGAACCCTGTTGTAGTCTATCAAACTCATCTTTGCGGCTCTCTTAGAGGTTGTATGGCATGAAACTCTTCAAAAATATCTCTGTGAACTGCCCCTAGGTCATAGCTAGAGATTCAATAAGTCAGCGAGCCACAACTAACCTCCATCACTCCATAGAAAGGTCAGTGAACTAGTATGAAGTGTAGGCAACTCCATGTTACTCAAGAATAGCTAGTTTACGTAACCAGTCCTGGTACTCCAATAGACAATCATAGGCTCTATCACTAGAAGTGTTATCCAATCATGATAAAACCAACTGCACAAACCTCTCAAAGCTATTCTGCTTTGCTGTAGACATGGTTGAGCTGGTAGAAGATGGTGGCACCATAAACAAGGGAGTTGCAATAGATGGAGCAACAACCACACTCGAAAACTAAGAACCCAAACTCGGCCAGGATATTGGAGGTGGAACCATGGTAGTTATAGGAGAATCTGTCAGAACTGCACAAGGACAAACATGAATCATAGCTGGTTTGAATGGGGCTATAGAAGGTCAGCCGATGTTGTAGAAATTGGTACATCAATAATAGATGGGGCAGAAGTTGCTCCCCTCAATCTAGCTAATACTCTCAAGAGTAAATCCTGAACCGAGGGTGTAGTCTGAGGGGATAACAATGGCAAAGTAGGATTCGTAGGCTCCTCTAGCTCATAGGTAAGCTCCGGAGAAGTCGATCTAATTTTCCCTCTGAGTGGAGATGCACCTCTAGCAATGCCACGACCCCTAGCCCCATGTCAAACTCTACCTAGACCTCAAGTGGGAGCTAAATCAGCTATCTTGGGCTCTCTTACTGATCAACGGGATCTGGTAATCAAGATTTCCATAGAACGAGTAGATTAGACACTTTGAAAATGGATAAAGCAAAGAAACATAAGAATAGAAGCAAGATATAAAAACTGTCATGCCCTAAGCCCCGTTAGGGTGGACTGGCACCCGTTGCCAATAAGCCCGGGAGAACCAACCTGGTTCCTACCTTCAACGTGCCTTTAAGAAATTAA
>JAABOM020074212.1:0-81618 GCA_011800125.2 Solanum clarkiae | reverse complement strand
GGATAAATACAGCCCCTAAAGCCATCTCAACTTGGAAAAAAAATCAGTTTTTCTTGGTTGTTTCTTGCTCTCTTTCAAAGGGTGAAAAACAGTCTCGTGACCTTACAAGGGTTCCCAAAGAAGCTCTAAATCTTGATATTAAAGGTAAGTAAATATACTTATGCCCTTAATATGGTTTGTCTATAGAAACTAGAGAAATAAATTGATTGTACATGTGCTGAAAATTCTGGACAGCATGTATCCTAAGGATTGTTGTACACTTTTCTTGTTAATTAAGTGGTTTTTCTTTTCTTGGTTGGTTGTATTATCAAGTAATACTTATGTACTTAACAAATGTTGACATTAATGCAACCTGGCTGTTTCACCACTTTTACAGTCCATAAAAGTGAGTCTTTATATGATATCGTAATTGTGTTCTTTGTATAAACTTATAGGCTGTTGGATGGAAGGCTATTGCCTCACATACTTAATCACTGATTTTTTACTATTCTGAGACTAATTCAAGGTTGTTTTTATTTGTAGATGTGTTGAGAACAGTTTGGTTAAAGTTGGAACGGATTTGGAATTGTCGACGTCAAAATTAGGCAAAGGGACGTAACATTATGCTGTCCATTTATAGTTTGTGTAGAAATGTTATGTGTTGTGCTTTGTGGGCTGTTGTAAAGACTGTTATGGCACTAAAAAAGGCTGCACATGATGTGTATATGATAATGTGTATTAAAAAATACGATTAGGGGTGAAAAGGTTGAAATAGTACACCTAGGTTTATAACAACCCGCTGGCTGCCGGTATGTTGTTTCTTTATGAGATTGGGCTGCCAAGATGTATCTATTAGCTGCTAATGCTAGTTTTGTTACCTACTATGTTGTAAATAAATATTTGGAGGAAAGGAAGGTTATCTCGAGGTAATAGCGAGGTCGTACAGCAAGGTATGCAAGACTACTTGATTTTGTATTGTTTGGCATGAAACATAGATCCTTCCTTGGCATATAAAAGAATTCACCAACTCCGACACAACTATTAACTGTGTCTACACTCTTTCATATGTTCATATTCTTCCGTACATTATCACTTTCAAATCTGAATATACACATAGATACCAAGTTATATGGGTTCTTGTTGCTATACAAAGTTCACGAGTAGTTTCATCTCATACGCATTTCTTTATTTGTGTAACGTACTTTTTTCATCGTCATATTGTCTTGTATGATTATCTACATGTCAGATGCTACATCTACAGTCTTACAGCTCTAATAATATGACCATTAAAAGAACTATCTCAAAGGTAATTGAAAGATAAAGTATATTGTTTAGTGATGGGTGGCAGCCCGAGGGGTGGAAGAATCACCTAGCCAGGGACGATCATATCACGGGTGGTAACCCGAGGGGTTAAGGAAGAACCTAGCCAGGGAAGATCCTGATATAGTTTTACCACTGATCAGCTGGTCATTTGTATTATATGTTATGGACAAATTATACAATAAAGGTAAAGTAATATAAAGAGCATAAAGTACATGATCCCAAAGTATAACCAAAGGTGGTCTTTTATCCTATACCAGTGCATGGTTTTATTTGAGTTGCTACTTTATATATAGTATTTCCTGCCTTACATATTTAGTACATTATCTTATACTGACGTCCCTTACAGGGGACCTACATTTCATGCTACAGGTATAAGAACCTAGTAGGTCTCCCAGTAGGAGTACAGGACATCCAGTTGCTGATACCAAGCTCCAAGTTGCTTTGGGGATTTGTCTGTGTCTAGAGCTTATATGTTTGTATTGTACAGTTAGTTGAGGCGGGGCTTGTCCCGACCCTTATCAAATACTTTTCCTTATCTAGAGCTTTGTAGACTATGTAAATTAAAGTATGGTCATGTCTCATACCTCAGACATTGTGGCCTCAATGGCCTAACCATATGCATTTTCTTTTGGCTTCTTATTAATTTTTACATTCTTAAAGGCACGTCGAAGGTAGGAACCCCTTATAATATGTATAGAAAGCACATAGATATAGGTTGGTTCTCTCGATTTTTATTGGCAACGGGTGCCAGTCCGCTCTAACGGGACTTGGGGAGTGACAATATGATTTTGATAAAAGTATGGTTATGAGAAGAATATGATCACATAAATTCCTATGATATTGGCTCTTTGAGCATATTGGGTGTCTATACCATATTTTTATGATTGAATGAGCTATTCCAAAGCATGAAAAGTATTGATTGAATTGTGATTCGGCTTTTTAGCCGAAGTATGAATGGTTATGAAGAATATTTGGCTTTTAAGCCCACATATGCATTGAAATGATTTGACTTGACTTGTGCCTCTTCTAAAAGCATATGTATGTAAATGTATTCTTGTGGGATAAAGACTTAGCATCGAGAGGACCTTGAGATTGAGGATCAACTCATTAGTTGAGGCATGACCCACTAGAAGTGAATCTCATTGTCCTATAACTATATGCCAACATAGGTATACGGGAGCCATTACTGAAATGACAACGTAATAAAGAATGGTTACCCATTCAATATGATATGAGATGGAAATCCTTCTGACATGATCAAATCATAAAGATGGTTGCCATCATACTGAAATAACTAGGTCGTAAGGTATGGTGTAGATTACCTTTAGCAAATAATCTTCTCTTACCCAACCAGAGGTCTACATCAGGAAAATTCATGTAACTGCTCGCATGAATTTGAGATGTCGATTATGTTTACATCCCTACTATATATGAGCATTATGGAATTTCATGCATCATGAATTTCATGGTGTAATGTTATATTACTTTTCTTTTCTATGTATCTTTTTCTATATTATATGCCCTTGTTAGCTAATATTGAATGTGGGTTTGGTAAGTCATATGATTGCATGCCCGCGTACTTATTATATTCAAATGTACTAATGCATACTTTTGTTTATATGATCTGACCATGTAGGGACCAGAGACTACCTTCATCCACCGTTTGATAGCTAGATCGAATTTGAGACAGTTCTTTTGGTGAGTCCTATCTTCCAAGGACAAACCACCATTCCTCTACCTATGATGCTTTTGTTTATGTTATTTACTTTGAACTGAGTCCGAGGCATTTCTTGGCCCCCATCCTATCTTATGACTCGAGATATTATTTGATATCTTGTATACTTTTAACGTACATATGCTATGCATTGTATTTGGAGATTATGCTTATGACTACTTATTGGATATGGTTATTATGGACTGATTATGAGTGTTATGTTATTGATTTATTCTACGATATGAAAGATCCTAAGTCTTGTATTGCCCCATAGAGTATGTCATGCTTACCCGCCCTTTAGTTTTTATGTGCAACATGTTATGTGAATCCGTGTTAATCCCTATCCCTATGACATACCCATAGAGAGAGTCTTACTTTCCCATCCCTTAGAACTATGTATTTACTATTTCACATGCGCTTCTGAACTGATGATGTGTGAATGGATGATATGAGGCTTGTTTGGGGATTCTCAGTTTCCCATTCGCTATGTTACTCCTATACCCTAGGTCCGAGTCATGACAGATAGATACTTATTTTTTGATAGTAACCTTGTTCACTTGCCGATAATCCGTACACATCAAAGTGAACCATCTTTCTTTCTTAGAAATAACATAGGATCACCCTATGAAGACTCACTAGGCCTTATGAAACCCTTATCAAGAAAGTCTCTCAATTGTTCCTTTGGCCCTTTCAACTCCACCAGGGCCATCTGATTTGGATGCATAGATATAGGTTGAGTATCAGGTATAAGATCAATGCCAAAGTCAATTTTTCGTTTGGGAGAAATACCAGAAAAGTCATTGAGAAAGACTTTAGGGAATTCATCAACCATAGAAATCGAACCACGAATACGAACATCAAACTCAACATCTCTAACCTGGATAATAGGATATAAGCACCCTTTAGAAATCATTTTCATAGCCTTTCTATAAGAAATAAACATACCCTTGAACACCAAATCAGTTCTCCTTCTCTCAAGAATGGATTCATTAAGGACTTGAAATTTGACCCTATGGGTTTTACAATAAATAAAGGCATAAGGTGCATGCAACCAATCCATACCAAGAATGACAGCAAAATTGGTCATATCAATCTCAAGAAGTTGACAAGGAAAGAATCTATTTATGGCCAACATGGGACAATTTTGATAAACATTCTTAGCCAATACCAACTTACCAACCAAAGTATAGACCAAATAAGGTTCTAACAAGATTTTGGGAGACACATTAAACTTTATGGCATGGTAAGGAGTAACAAAAGACATATTTGTACCAAGTTCAAGCAAGGCATACATGTCAAGATCAGAGATTTTAACGTATCTGTAACTACATTGGGAGAATCCTTCACCTTTTGCCTAACATGTAAAGCATAGAATCAGTTGCCATGTGGTCCACCTCTTTGACATTGGGCACCTTATTGCACTTGACCTCTTTGAACCATTTGACCTTGTTGAAGACCTTATTTGCCTGTTCTAGCAACACTAGGGCACTCAGAGATCTGGTGCCCTATCATCCCACAACCAAAGCTAGCACCCGATCTTCTCAAACAGTCACCTTTATGATTCTTTCCATACCTTGGATACTTAGGAAGAGTAGCACCACCACCCTTAGTACTATCAACTTGAGCCTTAGGGGTAGGCACCCTATCCTTATCAAACCTTGGGGAAGCACCTTCGGATGACCCTTGGCCTTGTTGGAAATGGCTACACCAGACTTAGCATGTGAAAATTCACCATCATAACGATCCCTCTTGGACTCCCTGATACTTATCTTTTGGAACTTCTCACTCTCTACTTTTTCGGGATGAATCATAAGCCAAGAAATGTCCATATCCTTGATAACTATTGTGGTCTTATACTCCATTTTCTCCAAATCAGAAGCTCCCAAAATGAACTTGTTCACACGGGCCCTAAGGTTAGCTACCAAAGAAGGAGTATATTTGAAAACCTTTGTGAATTTGAGGGCATACTTCTTCATACTCATGTCACATTGGTTTAAATTTTTGAACTCAATATTACTTCATATTTTTTTTTATTTTTTCGCGTGTCTAGAAATGCAAGGAACTCTTCTTAATTTATAGGAACTAGACCTAGAGCCTCAATGCATAGAAGAAAAAGAGACATAAATTTTCCTCCTCCACATATTAATTTTTTGTGCTCCAAGAAAATACTTACGAGTCAAGTTTTCTACATTTTCCCTTTCGCAAAAAGTCAATTTGGTATTTTCATCTATAATAAATGAGTATGAGACTGTTACACCTTGAAAAATTACTAAAATATCCTTAGATGAGATATTACTCACATAATGCATCATCGCAAATTTTTTTGACAAATCCAAGGATGGAATCACGACCATCATGAAAAATTGAGTGAAAATGTGGTCTCGATTGAATTTTAGATCAATCGGAGCAACACATATTTTTGTGGCAAAATGCGATTTCCAACAAGGTGCTCGGCACCTTCGCATCATGGAGATATCCTAAAATAGTTCATACTTGTACTTTCCACATAAAATTCATTTGATGGGTGAGATTTATGTGTTACGTGAAAAAGTAAAATTAAGGCAGAGCAAGCCATTGCACACACCTGCTCCATCACAGTTCATATTTTCCTGTCGACTAAAATTTTAATGAGGGTCATTCTAGAACTTTATCCACCCTTCTTACGTGATTCACGACTGATATAGGTCATTTTTTGTGCTAAAAGGGTTCCTAAACTCATTCCTAAGTTCCTTTACACATTCTAACTAGAGAATTAGGCTAAGAAAAAGAGAAAAGAGCTAGGGATTCAAGTGATTGGAGCAAAACTCTTGCGAATATGGTTTTCATCATTCTTCTTAGGTATTTAAGGCTAAACTAAAGCACGGACCTCATTCTTCCGTGTGTCCCATGATTGTGATAGGATGAATTGTGATGGAATTGAAGTTCCTATGATTGTGTTTTCTTGAAAACTTCTTTACTGTTTAACCTATTTGACTTTTATTGTATAATTGATGATTTTATAAACTTATTCTTGAAAAAATGAGTTAAGCCTTTGGTTTTATAAATCCTAATTAATTATCTTTTTTGAACTAAGATTTAATGACTGTGTCTAAAGATTAAGTGTAAAGTCTGAACTTGTGAATGCTAGATTGTGATAGAGATGTGAACATGATCTAAAGAATGAGTGTAGAGTCTGAACTTGTGAATGCTTAATTGTGATAGAGATATGAACATGATGACAACCCCATGAACTTGACGGTTAAATGTAATCTTCATTATTGAACCCAACTAATTGGCCTTGACTAAAGTTTCATCATAAAGGATCATCTAAACCACTTTTTAAAAATATGATTTAAAATTGATTGGATGGTTGATAGACCGAAAGGCTTGATTGTGACATAATTGATAAGAGTCCTTATGAGACTTGATCGATTTGATAGGTAGGGATGGATTGGATAGAGTCTTATGAGTATTAAGTCTTGGAAGGAGTCTTAAGCATCAAATTGAGTAAAGTAATACTTGTGTTCAATAACTATGCCGCCAGCATAGGATGAGAAAGGGGTCATACCTCTGAAGTCCTCAAAGATGGTTTGATTTGATTGTGGATCTAACCCTTATCTGAGCTATGTATTGGATGAATGTCGTAAGGACATCACTTCATTGTGTCAACTGTATTGATGTGTAAGGTATTGGATGAAAATTATGTGCTCTTCAAATGGGATACTCAGTAACTTTTCAAGAAAAACGCCAAGACATATTGAAAGTGAACCAGTTAGATACATGGAAAATAATCCTTATAGATTTTTAAGACTCTAAATACTTGATAGAAAAAGATTGATTGTATTAGCAAATTGAAATAGAAAAATTACAATAACCAAACACTATCACGTATTAGTGCATATTAAGTAGTATGTTACCACCTATTAACTGGATCTAAAGAGGTTTTATAAAAAAAACTAAAGGCTTAAGTCATCAGAGATCTCTTAGTTGTCCCCATTATTTACTTAGACACTTCTACTAGGCCTAATACCTATTAGATACTCGAATATTAACAAATATATATTCATTGAACACAATAACATTTGGATTAAAAAATAACGTGCATGTAATTCGCACGCTATGTCTTGAAAAAGTTACGATTAAAACTATGACTTGTGGTATTTAGTAAAATAAATTTTTAATTAAAAAATAAAAAATAATTTTCCACCATTGATAATTAAAAAAAATAATTTAAAAAAAGGAAAATTCTACCAAAAAATTACTTTGAATGCAGAAGTTTGACCAAAAAAATGGGCGAAGAAGACGATGATGGTATAGAAAGGCTGGGGGCACTTTCTTTTGTTGATTGAAAAATTACTATCGAATAAAAAAATTTTTTTTACTCACAAGCCAAGTGTTAATTAAAAGGAGATGCACATTTTTTAATTAAAAATAAAATTATTTGGATCTACTCATGCATTCAATATCCGTGAGACATACATTGTTTGATACATCAGCATTTTGTATTTAATAGGTACATATTTTGAATATTTTAAGTGTTCAGTAAGTACAAATACTAATTAACGTCTCTAAGTGAATTATGCAAACAACATTAAAGGATCGTCGTTGACTTAAGCCAAAACAAAATTTACAATAAATAAAAGATATGAATTCAATAACCATAAAATAAATACTAGTAAGTATACTGAAATATTTGATAACATCATGAATCTAGAATCCATCTCTAAAATAATTTTCAGATTAGATAAAATAAATATTTAATTATTTTTGAAATATTTAGAATTTTAAATTTAATTAAATTTTAATTATTAATTATTTTTCTTATTTGAACTATGTACAATATATATATAATCTTAATATTTTGAATTTAGAAAACAATTTAGATTTAATCTAGCATTCAATATATAGTTCTAAGATTTGAATTAATTTTAAAAATTTGAATTTTGTACATAGTTCAAATTTTAAAAAATTAATAACCAAAATTTTAATTGTTCTTAAAGTCTATTGGCAAGTTTAATGCCAATATAACTTGGGGTAATCTAGTGGTATCCAAGAACCAAAACAACTTTCTGTATTTGAAGAATAAATAATATTTTGTTTTGCCTGATTTCACACTAGATAAACTAGTTATCTAATTATCGTAGTTAAATATTTAAAATTTTAAATTCTAATAAAACTTTAGTTATAAATTAGTTTCATGAACTTATCTACTAAATCCCAGTATTTAACATTGTAACACCATGTGAAATTATTGAAATAACCCTCGAATGGAATGGTGCATATAACGCGTCTTCTCAAGTTCTAATAAAAAATTCGATACCGGATTTGCGTTCAGCACGAAAAATTGAGCGGGAAAATGGTCTCATTCGAATTTTAGAGTCATTGGATTGAAAAATAATTTTTCAATCCAAAACAAAAACCAGTGGTTGTGCACGCCAAAGGCACGACGCATCGGGGACGTGGACATGCCTTATATATTTTTAAAAATTTTCATTTTTGTTCGATGGGTATTACAGTCAATTTCCAACCCCTCCTACGTTCAATAAACAAATATAAGGGATCCTTTACACCATGCAAATCCAAAGAATTTCTACCAATTGTATTTTCATATGAGTAGATAGAAGGGTCAACTTCAAATGACCATATATCCTAAAGTATAATGACTTAGGTGACCCATCATATGTTAAATCGAAGATATTTTGATTAACTTTCTAACGGATCCAATTTTGCCTTAATCAGAGTTCAGAGTAGAAAGTTATGACTATTTTAGTGAAGATGTGCTAAGCTGTCTGAAGGTCCGCGCCAAGAGCAGCGTCACGGACCAAACGTGAACCCTTACTGGATAAGCAATGACATTTTTTTTCTTTTTATTTTGAGGGAAATTTTATCGTAAAAAATTTTGTGGAACTATTTAAGGTCCCAAAACGCATAAAATGTTAGTTTTCATAATCAAAACTCTCTTCCTTCGCTCCTAAACATGAATGCTCAAGAGTTATCAAGAAAGTCATCAAGTTAGGATTAGCTTTCAAGATTCATCCTCAAGGTGAGTTATTCTTCATGAATTTCAATCAACCCAACCCAAATTTCTTTATCTATTTATGAATCTCTAATAGAATTTTACATCATAACATAGGGTTTCAAGAAAACAAATTCAAGAATCCCAAGAAAGGATTTCTTGATTCTTCCTTTTCAAGAATGTAGGACTCTTCATCAAAATTCTAAAAATTCTAAGTCAAGAATTCAAGGATCAAGAATAAGCCCTTTAAATAATGTTTTTCAAAGTTCTTCGTCTCTAAAAGAACTACCAAGATCGAGAATTTTCTCCAAGAAAGCTAGTATTCGTCAAATTTTGATTGTAATATCAACTTTCCAGGCATTTAAGACTAAACTAAAAGCATGAGATTGTTCTCCCATGTTTCCCATAGATGGTCTTAGATGAGATTTTAAAGTTCTGGAGTCTACATGCATGATTCGTGATTATTTTTTTTGAGAAATTATACTTACTACTTGTATTTTCATGTGTTGATAATCATCATAAAACTTGTTTTGTTGAATTGAATGTTTCCACATAAGTTATTGTATAAATCCTACTTATTATTTTGTAAAGATTATATGAACAAAGATAGGAATTGAGTCTAGAGCCTTGATTGAGAATGTTGATAGAGATTGTAATTGTGAATGTGTGAATGATAATAGATTGATAGAACTTGATAGTCCCTTGAGTCTCCATAAATGAACTCTAATGATTTGTCTATTCGATTATTCCCTGACGCTGTTCTAAGCCTTGAGCTATTGATTGAGATAGTTTGATTGGATTGTGTAATTTATGAGCATTGGGTCATGGGCAGAGTGTTGAGCACCGAAATGAGTAAGAGTAAGTATCAGTCGCACTCATCAACTACGTGGCCAGTGTAGAAGGGGATAGGACCGTGAAAAATGGATGTTTCCTCAATTCCAAAAGTGGACTTGATAGATTTATGGATCCACCGATACAGACTCGTCCTTTACCCCGGCAAGGTACTGGATGAGTGTGGCAATGATATCACTTCGTTGTACCATCACCAGCTCATAAGTGATGATTATCGGCGAGAGAAACTCCTAAATAGATTCTAGCTTGATAGTACTCTGATGTTGAGGTGACGGTATGAGGTGATTGATGTTGATGAGTCATTATCTGCTCTCTATTCTTGCTTTAGATAGACATTGACAATTTGATTGGCAATATTTCTGAGTTGCTATTGTTTCATATTATTCTACCTGTTTCAATTTCACTCAGCTATTTCACATACCAGTATATTCCAGATATTGATGTCTCCCTTCGGGACTATATTATTTCATGATGTAGATAAAAGATTTGGAGATGTCAATAGGCCCATCGTTGAGGATTTGAGACGTTCAGCTGATTGGTGAGCCTCTCCTACTTTGAAGGATTCATTATATTTATTTCATCTTAATTTAGAGTTAGATTTGATTAGCTTTATTTTGATTGAGGTAGCCATGGGTCTGTCATTGGCACCACTTGATAGTGATAGAGGTTTCATAGACTAGAGTCGAATGTTGATGTTAAGACTTGTTGAGCTAGTTCATTCTACTAGACTTTTTATTTTATAATATTATTCTAAGACTAGATGAGATGTGCCCATTACTTCCATTTGTGTTCAACTGATTTTTTTGAGTTTTTTATTGAACGAATATGATAAGGCCAAGCGGTTTGCTTGGGGACTAGCAGTATTCTCTAAGTGCCGGTTACATCTAGGGTACCCTCCCAGGGCATGAAAAACTTGGTATCACAGCATAAGTTCAAATGTCATAGGGAGTCTATGAAGCCATGTCTAGTAGAATCTTATTTATCTATGTCTTGTCGAGCACACTTCACAAGCAGGAGGCTATAGGATATTAGGAATTGTCTCACTTCTTTCTTATTCCAAATTTGTGCAATAAAGTTAAACTCTATAAAAGCTCTCTTCTGATTCTTACGTTGCTCAAAACCATTTGACTGTGTCTCATCCACGAGGTGACAGAGAAAGTAATGTTGAGACTCTTACAGATGAGATTCCCTGCTGTAAAGTAACCAAAATGGTAGAGAGACTGCACTAGGCGTGAGTGAAGCTGACTAGTATGCTATGTTGATTGACTAGAAAGAGTGCACTATTACTCATATGAATCATGTATTTGAGTTAGTTCTAGAGGTACCCAGACCTTTTTCTTCAAGACTTTCTCCCGATGTCACCCAGGAGAGAGAAAATTATGTCTCCAAAGAGATTAATATTTCCACCTAAGAGTGACATATGAGGTCTTAAAAACGCTGAGCAAAATTGAATCATTCCATAGTTAGAAGGATGATGATGGAAATAAAGGGATGAGATAGTAAGAGTGATGGTTGATTGAGGCTTGTAGTTAGAGTGATGTACCTATTAGGTAAGTAATGAAACAACGAGTCGATTACCATAAAATTGATGGAAAAGTGATGAGTACTCTATGATTGTTATGATAAGGTATAAAGAGATATAGAGTTAGTGTTAGGATGTGATAAAGCATGCTCACACTAGAAGGAAGTTTATGTTGATGTGTTGTGGTATTCATACTAATGAGAGTGAAATGTAGGTGTTGAATAGGGGGAAACAAAGCACCTTTGAAGTGGTAGATCAAAAATAGGTTTTTGAATTTTAAATGGGAGTTCATGAGAATCTTTGAGTTATTAGCCTTAGTCGGATAAGGAGATATGACTGAATAGATGAGTGGTACTAAGTTGTAAGAAAAGTGATGCCATTGGTAGAGTACAAGTGCCCCTTACGTAAGACGAGTGAAACGAGGATAATTCAATAGATAAGAAGAGACTTGAGATATGTACCATGATTATGTAAATATGTGTAAAGCTCTAAGCCATGACTGTTATAAGAATCTAGATAGTACATTTGAATTGTCAATATGCTGATGTAAGCATTCCTTGTCATCCCGAGCAACTAAGTTAATTGGGGCATATGTATAGATGATGATGAGTTTTCCCATTATAGTCTAAGTGAAATGACCCCATAAAGTGCCCAAAAACATGCCTCTGAATGCTCAAAATTTCAATTTCTATATATCTAAAAATCCGTTCGTTATATTGAAAATCCTACTTTATATTTGTCATCAGGGGGTACAAATTAGGTGAAAAAAGGTTTAACCTCGATTTAAGAGCGAAAGAATGACAATTATAAATTTTTAAGTGATGAATTCCAGAGAGCTAGTACGACACATGGGAAATCACAATCAGAGAGAAGTAATGATACGATAGATCCGCAAGAAATCGCGAAGTACATGAATTCTCTATCACTTTCCTTAGCTGAGAGAGAGGGAGCGCACTCTCGACATGCAGAGATGAATTCCAGAGAGCTTTTCGCGATGCCTCCATGACACGCCTTTGGCGGTCTTCAGTACAAAATCTTCTCTGTGTCCTCTCCGCAACGCAGAGATGTATATTTGCCTAGTAGTGTTTTTCAAGTGCGGTCCAAAATATTCTAAGTGTTGGGCCCAAATTTCCCAAATGTGTTTTTATCTATACTTTGTCAAATTTCATCCTTATATCATCCTAAATATTTCCCAATACTCCCGAAAACACTTAGCCATGTCTTCACTCCAAATTCTAAGACTCAAAATCCTCATCCGGATTTAAGGATTCTCTTCAAGCTTCAAATCTCCATTGTCAACCTTCACTATGAACTTCTGTAAAGCTAAGGTGTGTGGTGTCGAACCATTGGGTCCTTTTACGCATGGTGCCTAAGTCTCCTTTTTACTAATATTTCATGATTTAAAGTTGATTTTTTCATGTGGGTCTTGTATATTAAGAAATTTTCTGCACAGTGATTTTAGTTCATGAAAATATGGTTGTTTTAGCATGTTTTGAGCTCTAAATCTTGGACCTAATGTTAGATTTGATGAGGAGTTTTGATGTGAACTACTTAGGGGTGTTGCAAGTTGTGGATTGATGGTTTTACTACAGATTTTCTTGCATGATTTCATCTCTATATTGCATGGTCTTTTACCCCCATTACACACTCCCAAGGTGTTTGATAAAATATCCGGTTATGATTTATTGAGGAATTGAAGGTCCAAAGCATGAGATATGATATGAATGATGTTATGATGATCAGATGAGCTTATGTATATGATGTACTCGGCATAAAGTTTAGAACTCGACCATGCCCAATTCGGGGGGGCTAGCGCTCGGATGACCTAGATGAGGGTTAGTACTCATCCACCTAAGTGATATGGTGACAACATCACTAACCTAGATAGGGGTTAGTACTCATCAACCTAGATGAGGGTTAGTACTCATCTACTAGGGTGATGGGGTGGTATCATCATCAACCTAGATAAGGGTTAGTACTCATCTACCCAAGTTATGGGGTGGACATATCACTAAACTAGATGGGGGTAAGTACTCATCAACCTAGATGAGGGTTAGTACTCATCCACAAGGGTGATTGGGTGACATCATCATCAACCTAGATGAGGGTTAGTACTCATCCACCTAAGTGATGGGGTGGCAACATCACTAACCTACCAAAGGATTCATATTATTGCAATCTAGCTTGGTTTCTTCTACATATATGATATTCTATATGAGCATAGGCTACTAAAGAATGTTTTACTTATTCATTGATCGTACATGTCATATTGCTATATCATGCCTATAGCCTATTATTATGCATGTTGATTATGATGCTTATCTCTTGTTGCATTGCATCCCACATACTTAGTACATTCAAATGTACCAACACATACTTTTCATATATGACATCACCATGTAGGAATCGGTGCCCAAGTTAATCATCCTCCTCCTCCACGTGGTTAGACGGTTCTATTCCAAGCTTGTTGGTGAGTCCTATATTTCGGGGACCTTGGTTAATGTTTTCCTCTTATCTATGTATTGAGACACTTTCTTATGTTCTGTTTGAGTATGAAGGTGAGGCCAGTTATTTTGTCTTGGCCCCCACTCTATCTATGTATTTAGAGGTGTTTGTTGGACAAGTTGTGTATTTATGATATAATCCATGACCCCTTGTCTTGTAATGTTGTCGTTTTGGAAAGTTTTCCCTTAGCTCCAATGCCCCTTCCTATTCGATATATGTTTTATATGTTTTAGCGACCAAGGATGTGCAATGACACGTTAAGAGGCTTCTAAGTCATGCTATAGAGTTGTGATAAGTTTTTCCCCCCTAATGATTGTTCTTTTCCATACTAAATCTTGCTGAATACTAGAGGAAGATGGACCCAAACTCCCAAGGAGCAACCTACCCATGGTGAGCTCCCGGATGGTCTTACTATGCTTGCCCAAGTAGTGGCCAACCAAGTCCAACAAGAGGCCTAAGCCCCTCAGACTAATACCTCGGGAGCTAGGGTAAGAGACTTCATGAGGATAAATCCTTCGATTTTCCATGGGTCAAAGATGGATGAATATGTATAAGAGTTTATTCATGAGATCTACAAAATCTTGTCTATCATAGATGTTGGGCCAAATGAGAAGGCAGAGTTGGCAGCGTACCAACTCAAAGGGGTGTCCAAAATTTGGTTTGATCAATAGAAGGGTGAGAAGGGTAATAGTTATGTGGTGCTTTGGGAGGAATTCAAATTGACCTTCCTTAATCGGTTCTTCCCTCTTGAGCTTAGTGAAACAAAGTTGGTTGAGTTGATAAACTTATAACAAGGTGGTATGAGTGTGAGGGAGTATGCCCTCAAATTTAATCAATTTTCAAAGTATGCTCCTCACTTGGTGGCCGATCCTAGGTCAAGCATGAATAAGTTTGTTATGGGGGTCTCTGATTTGGTAAGTGAAGAGTGTCGATCCGCCTTGCTTATTAGTGATATAGACTTGTCTCGGTTGATGACATACGTCGAGCAAATGAAAGAAGAAAATTTTAGAAAGAGGAGGGCCCATGCAGCCAAGAGAGCTTTTATTGGGGGCACATTCCATAGGGGTGGTCGATTCCATCAAGGCCAAGGGCCTCCTCATGCTTCTTTGCTCTACATGGGAGGAAAGAGGTTAATGAGGTCCCCGATGTTGTTACTAGTATGTTGGAAATCTTTGATCTTGATGTATATGCTTTGATCTTGATCTTGATGTATATGCTTTGTTACCCCGTATGTTGCTAAAACGTTCCATGTTGAGTCGGATTTGTTGCATGAGTCATATGAGGTGTCTACTCCTATTGGTGTAACTATTGTTGCTAAGAGGGATATAGAAATTGTCTGGTTTGCATCTTGCATAAAATCTTACCTTGTGATCTTGTTGAATTAGATATGATTGATTTTGATGTTATTCTTGGGATGGATTGGTTGCATGCATACTATGTTTCTATTGATTGTAGAACCCATAGGGTCAAGATTCGATTCCCAAATGAATCAATCCTAGAGTAGGAAAGTCATGATGTGGTAGTAAAGGGGTAGGTTCATCTCATGCATTAAAGCCCATAGGTTGATTTCCAAGGGGTATTTATATCATCTTGTGAGAGTCAAAGATGTGGAGTCCAAAGTCCCTTCGATTGAGTCGGTTCTGGTTGTAAATGAGTTTCTTGATATCTTCCCAAATGACCTTCCTAGTGTCTCTCCCAAAAGGGAGATATATTTTACCATAGATCTCCTTCACGACACCCAACCTATCTCTATTCCCCCTTATTGTATGGCCCCGGCGGAGTTGAAGGAGTTAAAAGAGAAATTGAAAGATTTGTTGTAGAAGGGATTTCTTAGACCTATACATTCACCTTGGGGTGTACCGGTGTTGTTTGTAAAGAAGAAAGATGGGTCACTTAGAATGTGCATTGATTACTGGTAACTCAATGGGGTCACTATAAAGAATAGACATCCTCTTCCAAGGATTGATGACTTGTTTGACCAATTGCAAGGGACTACCATTTCTCTCTAAGGTTGATCTTTGGTCCGGGTACCATCAAGTGAGGGTGAGGGAGTGTGATATTCCTAGGACAGCCTTCTGGACTAGATATGGGCACTATTAATTTGTGGTGATGTCCTTTGGGTTAATTAATGCACTGCTCGTCTTCATGGACCTAATGAATAGGGTCTTCAAACCCTACCTTGATTCCTTTGTTGTGGTATTCATGGATGGTATTTTGATCTATTCACGTAGTAGAGAAGAGCATATGGGTCATTTGAGGATTGTGTTGCAAATATTGAGGGAGGAGAGATTGTATGCTAAATATGACAAATGTGAATTTTAATTTAAGGAGGTTGCATTCTTGGGTCATGTAGTGTCGGGGGATAGTATAAAAGTGGATCATAAGAAAACCAATATGATTAGGAATTGGCCTAAACCAGTGACCCCGTCGAATATTAGGAGTTTCTTGGGCCTTGGTGAAAGAGGGAAAAATAGAGGTTTTCTCCCTAGGGAAGGATGGGACCCTTAGATATCAAGGTAGGTTGCGTCTGCTATGTGTTGATGGTTTGAGGGAGAGAATTCTTAATGAAGCCCATAATTCCTTTTATTCTATCCACCTCGATTCTACCAAAATGTGTATAGACTGGAGGGATGTGTATTGGTGGGGAAGCATGAAGAGAGATCTTGCTAAATTTGTTTCCAGTTGCCATAGTTGTCAAAAAGTTAAAGCCAAATATCAAAGGCCGAGCAACTTAACCTAAGATATAGAGATTCCTACTTGGAAGTGGGAGGTGATTAACATGGACTTTATGGTTGGGTTGTCAAAGACTAGGAAAGGTTTTGATTCCATGTGGGTGGTGGTTGATAGGATGATGAAATCGGTTCACTTTCTACCAGTTAAAACTATATATGGGGCTGAAGAGTATGCAAGGTTATACATCCATGAGTTAGTGAGATTGCATGGGGTTCCTTTATCCATTATATCGAATTGTGGTGCACAATTTACTTCACACTTTTGGAAATCTTTTCAAAGGAGCCTTGGTACCAAAGTTCACCTTAGTACGGCCTTCCACCCTCAAACAGATGGCAAAGTCGAAAGGACAATTCAAACACTTGAGGATATTCTTAGGGCTTTTGTCTTGGAGCTTAAAGGTAGTTGGGATGATCATTCATCTTCCATTGATTGAGTTTACCTACAGCAATAGCTATCACTCTAGCATCGGTATGGCTCCTTTTAAGGCTCTTTATGGGAGGCATTGTAGATCACCAGTGGGTTGGTTTGAGGTTGGAGAGATAGATTTATTAGGGCCATATCTTGTTATAAATGATCTTGAGAAGGTTAATATGATTAGGGAAAGGTTGAGGACAGCCCAAAGTCGTCAAAAAATCCTATGTCGATATAAGAAGAAGAGATCTAGAATTTCAAGTGCTCGATTGGGTTTATTTGAAAGTTTCTCCAATAAAAGGTGTGGTCCATTTTGGTACAAAGGGGATGTTGACTCCAAGGTATGTTGTTCCTTATGAGGTGACTAAGAGGGTTTGCAATGTAGCTTATGAGTTGAAGTTGCCTAGTGAAATGAATTTGGTCCATTCGGTGTTCTATGTCTCTACATTGAGAAAATGTGATCTCTAAAACCCGATGTCATAGGTTCAAATTTGGTGATCCTAATGCCATTGTACCTCTTGATGTTGTGGGTGTTGTGGAGGATAACTTAACTTATGAGTAGATCCCACTTCAGATCTTGGATAGGCAAGTAAAGAGATTGAGGAACAAAGAAGTGGCATCCGTCAAGGTCCTTTGGAGGAATCAACGAGTTGAAAGTGCTACTTGGGAGGTCGAAGCGGACATGCAAAAGCGGTATCCTTATCTTTTCGACTTCACTCAAGCCTAAGTTACTAATCCTAAGTCTCGTATGTGATTTCAAGTTCTACATTTCTTCCCCTATGTCAGTCATATGTATTCAGGTTTAAGTTGGTAAACTTATGATGATTTTACACTTATGTTGAGGATTTGAAAATGGTGTTTTACATGTGATGTTTCATTCTTGTTGGGGTTGATTTGTTGATGATCATTCTTTCTTTGTACATCTCTTTTACATTCGAGGATGAATGTTCCCAAGGGGGAGACATCGAAATGACCCCAAAAAAGCACCCAAAAACATGCCTCAGAATGCCTGAAATTTTAATTTCCATATATCTAAAAATTCGTTCATTATTTGAAAATCTGACTTCATATTTGTGATTGGGGGGTCAAAATTAGGTGAAAAAGTATTTAACCTCGATATAAGAGCGAAAGAATACCAATTATAATTTTTTAAGTGATGAATTCCAGAAAGCTTTCCGTGATGCCTCCGCAACACGCCTTAGGAGTGCTTCAGTACGAAATCTTCTCTACATCCTCTCACCGATGTGGAGATGTGTATTTGCTTGGCAATGTTTTTCTAGTGCGGTCCAAAATATTCTAAGTATTAGCCCAAGTTTCCCAAACATGTTTTTATCTATACTTAGTCAAATTTCACCCTTATATCATGCTAAACATTTCACAATACTCCCCAAAACACTTACCCATATTTTCACTCTAAATTTTAAGACTCAAAACCCCCATCCGGATTTAAGGATTCTCTTCAAGCTTCAAGTCTCCATTGCCAACCTTCACCAAGAACTTCTCCAAAGCTAAGGTATGTAGTGTTGAACTATTGGATCCTTTCACCCATGGTGCCTAAGTCTCCTTTTTACTAATATTGAATGATTTAAAGTTTATTTTACATGTGGGTCTTGTATATTGAGAAATTTTCTGCACAGTGATTTTAGTTCATGAAAGTATGATTGTTTTAGTATGTTTTAAGCTCTAAATCCTGGATCTAATGTTGGATTTGGTAAGGGGTTTTGATGTGAATATCCTGGGGGTGTTGTAGGTTTTGAATTGATAGTTTTACTATAGATTTTCTTGTATGATTTTATCTCTACATTGCATGGTCTTTTACCCCATTACATACCCTCAAGGTGTTTGATAAAATATTCGGGTAAGTTTTTTGAGGAATTGAAGCTCCAAAGCATGAGATATGATATGAACGATGTTATGATGATCAGATGAGCTTATGTATATGATTAATCCTATATAAAGTGTAGAACTCGACCACGCCTAATCCAAGGGGTCTAGCACCCGGATAACCAAGATGAGGGTTAGTACTCATCCACCTAAGTGACGGGTGGCAATATCACTAACCTAGATGGGGGTTAATACTCATCAACCATGATGAGAGTTAGAACTCATCCACCATAGTGATGGGGTGACATCATCATCAACCTAGATGAGGGTTAGTACTCATCCACATAAGTGATGGGTTGGCAACATCACTAACCTAGATGGGGGTTAGTACTCATCAACCTAGATGAGGGTTAGTACTCATCCACCAGGGTGATGGGGCAGCATCATTTTTAATGTAAATGAGGGTTAGTACTCATCCACCTAAGTGATGGTGTGCCAGCATCACTAACCTATCAAGGGGTTCATACATTGGAAATCTAGCTTGGTCTCTTCAACACATGATATTCTATGTGACCATGTGTTACTAAAGCATGTTTTACTTATGCATTGATCATACATGTCATATTGCTATATCATGTCTGTTGCCTATTGTTATGCATGTTGAATCTGATGCTTATCTCTTGTTGCTTTGCATCTCATATACTTAGTACATTCAATTATAGTAACGCATATTCTTTCCTATATGATATCACCAAGTAGGAATCGGTGCCCAAGTTGATCATCCTCCTCCTCCACATGGTTAGACGGTGCTATTCCAAGCTTGTTGGTGAGTCCTCCATTTTGGGGACCTTGGTTTATGTTTTCTTTTTATCTATGTATTGAGACACTTTCTTATGTTTTATTTGACTATGAGAGTGAGCCTGTTTACTTTGTCTTGGCCCCCGCTCTATCTATGTACTTAGAGGTGTTTGTTGGACAAGTTGTGTATTTATGATATGAGCCATGACTCCTTGTCTTGTAATATTGTCATTTTGGCTAGTTTTCCCTTAGTCCTAATGCCCCCTCCTATTCTATATGTCCTTTATATACTTGCATGACCAAGGATGTGTAATAACACGTTAAATGGCTTGTTTGGGGTTCATTCAGGTTCCTCATTCACCTTATCACGTCTAGACCCTTGGCTTGGGTCGTGACACTAAGTCTTATACAAATGAGTTTATAAGAGCACAAAAGTTGTGCGTTAGTAGTCAAAAGAAGAGGTTAGATTATAAGAGTTGCGGGAAGTGCTTATATACGCCATAAGGGTAGTAAGCATAGAGAGGGATTTCCATAGATACAATAGGGAGCTAAGAGTGGTATATTTGAAGAGAGTCTTAGTGGCTAATTTATTTATGTGACTATAGTCTGATAGAAAATTTTAAGATGCCTATTCTTGTGAATAGTGATTCCTCGATCGTGTGGAGGTATATGCTTACAGCCTAACAGAGAAAATTGATTCCAAAATTTAGAGAGAGGACCTTGAGTGCTAAAGGGGAGATGATGAAGTGGTAAACTAGATAGATCTTGAGTTTTTGATAGGGATGGGCTTATCAAGATAAGATATCAACTTTTTTCCATCTCACCTGATCTTTACCCTTCAGTTGAGGTGATACTCTATTTCTTTCTGGTGTGTGATTGTCGTACCTATGTCCTAGTTCCATGCAAATCATATTGATTCCTGTTCATGATGAATTTTGAGGATGCGATGCAATGAATTCATTCATTAACCTCCTATCCCAGGAATCCAAGAGATTCCAGTCCTATGTTGAAGGAGATATGACCTGAGTTTTAGACAATGTATAACTTTGTGAACTCAGAATGAGTCTTGATAGATAAGAGAGATTGTAATCCATGAATATTCTCAGATAAGATTTCTCGACTGAATTGTGCTAATGATCATTCATTCCAAGCTCTTTGAGTAATCCAGCTTTTCAATCTTGATAGAAGTATTGACGATAGTAGGTGAGTTATGGGTGATGGGAGAATGAGTACTCCTGAATTGTAATAATGGAGTTAAGTCCCTATCGTTGAGTTGATTCCTTTTGAGCCTCTATGTATTTGAGTATGGAAGTCCTTGATAGTATTCGTGTCTAATAATGATGTTGGAGATAAATTTAAACTTTAGATATTGTGTTCGAAATCTATTCTTGGGAATGAGTATTTGAGTATCTGAGTATTTGAGTCCTTCACGCTATTCGTGCTTATTTTGCAAGGAGAGGTAGTAGTTTGAGGTTTCGCCAAAGGGGAAAATGATGAGTTCCTCAGGTCCAAATAATGATGCTGATAGTAGTAGACTAAGAATGAGGGTAGATGAGAAGGAGTGGGTGTATCCTTATTAGGATATTGGTGTTAAACTTGTGTTGTGTAGGGATAGAGATAGGAAGGAGGAGAGAGATAAAACCTTATAATGAGCAGTAGATAGGTAAGAGTATATTGGTGTGACTCTGAGTGAAAAATCATTGAATGGTGGAGGGAGAAGTGCTAAGTAGGCTAGAAAATTCTGAAGTATAGTTGAAGTGGTTAGAGTAATAGGCTTGTATTTGTGGTTGTTATTATGAGAGTATCAGTGATAGACTAGTCAAGACTTCATAATAAGGGCTCGAGGAAGAGTAGTGAAGTAGTGAAAAGGACTAGTAATCTTTTAATGGGCCTCTGTGGATGTTTAGAACTGAGTATTGAGGAGTAGCTTTGTAAGAATATGATCATCTTGTGAATAACACCTTGAGGCTTAGAAATAGGCTTGAATGGAAGAGGAGGAGGTGGTTAGATGGAAATTTGAGCAAAAAAGCTATAAGCTTAAGTTGAGAGAGTAGAGTGCCAGGAAAAGGAGTACAATTGAGATGAGGTACTAAGCTTGAGAGTTGTACCTAGTCTTACGTATCGATGGTCCCATTCTCCATTAGAGTTAATGTCTTTCTTGCTGAGTTTGAAATGCTGATTTTTGAGGTGTTCAAATGATTCGAACTGAGTTGCGATGTTCCATTCGTGCTTGAAGGTGAAAATGTCTAAAAGAGTATCTCTATTCTTGATCAGAACCTATTTGTTTATTCTAAGTAACTTGTGACTGTCCAGATTAGTTGATTGAGTACGAAAAGGAGTCTTGATTATTATTCGTGCATGATGATAAGAATGTTGAAGGTAATTCCCTTACCCTTAACTGAATTGATTGTCTTTTCTTGAGTGGGTTGTATATTCTTGAGTCTTAATAGGGATTGTTGATAGTGATGAGGAGTCAAAAGTTTGATTGACTAATGGGAGTGTCAAGATGAATTCTGATTCTATTCGTGCGTTGATATCCACCTTTACTCATCATTCGAGGATGAATGATCCCAAGGAGGAGATAATGTAACACCATGTGAAATTAACGAAATACTTCTATAATGGAATAATGTGATTAACATCTCTTCCCAAGCTCTAGTGAAAAATTTGAGACTGTAATTGCATCCAACACAAAAAATTGAATGGGGGATGGTCTCGCTCGAATTTTAAAGTCATTGGATCAAAAAATAATTTTTCGATCGAAAACGAAAAATAGTGGTTGTGTGTGTCCAACTTGCGATGCGTAGGGGAAGAAAACATGCCTTGTATTTTTCTAAAAAAAAATATTTTTCTTCGAGGGATATTCCGGTCAATTCCCAACCCCTCATACGTTCAATAAACAAATATAAGGAATCCTTTATACTAAACTAAGTCCAAAGTATTTCTACCAACTAAGTTTTCATATGAGTAGATAGATGGGTCAACTTCGGATGATCATATCTCTTAAAGTATAATTTTTTAGGTGACCCATAATATATCAAATCAAAGATATATGAAATAGCTTTCCACCGCATCGAATTTCACCTTAATCAGAGTTCAGAGTAGAAAGTTATGACTACTTCAGTGAAGAAATGCTGAGCTGTCTGAAGGTCCGCGCCAGGAGCGTGTCCCGGACCAAACATGGACCCTTACTGGATAAGCAATAATGTTTTTTTCTTTTTATTTTGAGGGAACTTTTATCCTAAAACCTTTGGGGCACTATTTAAGGTCCCAAAATGCATAAAACACTAATTTTCATAATCAAAACTCTCTCCCTTTACTCCTAAATATAAATGCTCAAGAATTATCAAGAAAGTCATGAAGTTAGGATTATCTTCCAAGATTCATCCTCAAGGTGAGTTATTCTTGATGAATTTCAAATCTACCCAACCCAAATTTCTTTATCTATTCATGAATCTCTAATGGAACCTTACATCATAACCTAGGGATTCAAGAAAACGAATTCAAGAATCCCAAGAAAGGATTTCTTGATTCTTCCTTCTCAATAATGTAGGGTTATTCATCAAGAACTCTAAAAATTCTAAGTCAAAGAATTCAAGGATCAAGGAGAATCCCTTTAAATAATGTCTTTTCAAGTTCTTCCTCTCTAAAGTAACTACCGAAATTGACGATTTTCTCTAAGAAAGCTAGTATTCGCCTAATTTCAATTGTAATATAAACTTTCTAGGTATGTAAGGCTAAACTAAAAGCATGAGATTTTTCTCCCATGTGCTCATAGATGGTCTTAGATGAGAGTTGAAAGTTCTTGAGTCTACAAGCATGATTCTTGATTATTTTCTTGAGAAGTTATACTTACTACTTGTATTTTCACATGTTAATGATCATTATAAAATTTATTTTCTTGAATTGAATATTTTCACATGACTTATAGCATAAACCCTACTTATTATTTCATAAAGATTGCATGAATGAAGATAGGAATTGAGCTTAGAGCCTTGATTGAGAATATTGATAGAGATTGTAATTGTGAATGTGAGAATGATGATAGATTGATAGAACTTGATAGTCCCTTGAGTCTCCATGAATGAACTCCAACAATTTGTCTATTCAAAAGTTCCCTGACGATTGTTGTAAGGCTTGAGCTATTAATTGAGATGATTTGACTGAGATAGTTTGATTGGATGGATTGTTTTATGAGCATTGAGTCATGGATAGAATATTGAGCACAAAAATGAGTAAGAGTGAGTCCCACTCGCACTCATTAACTACGTGGCCAGCATAGGAGGGAATTGGACCATGAAATACGAATGTTTTCTCAGTCCCAAAAGAGGACTTGATAGATTTATGGATCCACCAATAGAGACTCGTCCTTTACCCCAACAAGGTACTGGATGAATGTATAACGACATCGCTTCATTGTATCATCACTGGCTCATAGGCGATGGTTGTTAATGAGATAAATTCTCAGATAGGTTCAATCTTGATAGTACTCTAATGTTGAGGTGATGTTATGAGGTGATTGATGTTGATGAGTCATTGTCTACTCTATATTTTTGTTTTAGATAGACATTTGATAGATTGATTGGCTACATGTCATGACCCAAGCCTAGGCCCAGATGTGATCGGCGAATAGGGAATCCGAAGGAATCCCAAAAGAGCCTCATAGCATATCATCACACATCCTTGGTCGTGGAAGCAAGACATAGAAACATAAGAAACATAAACAAGGGAATTGGGACTAAGGGAGCAAGAATTATATTTAAATATCTTGGATATCATAAGTATGTCAAAGCTCAAAAATAATAAACATTTTTGTCCAACAACAAATCTAACATAGAACTTAGCGGGGGCTAAGAAAAGCAACCGGCTTACCCTCATAGTTAAGTATACCAAAAAGGAAAAATAGTCTTAAATACATAGCAAAAGAACATAGATATCTCCCCCGGATATGAGGACTCACCAAATAGCTTGATTGGATATCACTAGCCACGTGGAGGAGGAGGATGACCAAATGGAGCTCTGGTTCCTATATGGTGATATCATGTAGGCAAGAGTATGTGTTAGTAAGTTTGATTGTACTAAGTACGTGGGATGTAATGTGACAAGAGATAAGTTTCATAATCAATATGCACAACAATAGACAATAGGCATGATATAGCAATATGACATGTATGTTCAATGCAAAAGTAAAACATGCTTAAGTAACTCATGCTCATATAGGATATCATTTGTGAAGGATAGACCAAGTGAACTACTTCCTAACTCTAAGGCACACCATTCCTTGAATGGTGATTGAGGCTTGATACCCCCTCAACAAGCCATCCGAGGCTTGACACCCCTTCGTCAAGGTGATTGAGACTTGGCACTCTCTCAACAAGGTGATTGAGGCTTGTTACCCTCTTAACAAGGAAACCGAGGCTTGGCACCCCCTCGTCAAGGTGATTGAGACTTAGCACCCTCTCAACAAGATGATTGAGGCTTGGTACCACATCAATAAGGCAATCAACTTGCAACATCATAGATACTTTTCATGAATTCAACACATGTACAACATACTTTCATCATCATAAAGTCATTATATACCTACATTTCCTCTCATCATTATACGTCATATGCCTACCATTGTTTCATCACCATTCCATTATCATTTTTTCATCATATACTAATCATAACACTATTCAACTCATATGACATACATTGGACCTTCAATTCCTCAAGAAATCCTAGCCGGACATTTTATCAAACACTTGGGGGGTCAGTAATGGGGGTAAAAGACCATGCAATTTAGAGATAAAATCATGCAAGAAAATCTGTAGTAAAACTATCAATCAACATCTTGCAATACTCCTAAAACATTCACATCAAACCCATCATCAAATCCAACATTAGATCAAAGAATTAGAGCTCAAAACATACTAAAACAACCGTACTTTCATGAACTAAAATCACTGTGTAGTAAATTTCTCAATATACAAGACCCACATATAAAATCAACTTTAAATCATGCAATATTAGAATAAAGGAGGTTTAGGCACCATAGGTGAAAGGACCTAATGGTTCAACACCATATACCTTAGCTTTGGAGAATTTCTTGGTGAAGATGGAGGTGAGAACTTGAAGCTTTGAAGAATTACTTAAGATCCGTAAGAGATTTGGTCACTTGATTTTGGAGTGAAATACTAGTATAAGAGTTTGACAGAGTATTTTATCAATACAATGAAGAACTTAAGGGTTTTGGGACCTTGAATGAGAATAAAAACGTCAACCTAGAGCTTAGAAAGGGTGGGAAAGGACTAAAATAACCCTTCTTGAAATGTTGCCTAACGGCTGTTACGAGCCCCGTTACCACCCATAGGTAACACTACAACTCATAGGACCCCTCACATGACCCCTAGGTTCAATTTGAAAGTCTCTAGAAATTGCTATGGGCCTAATTTACGAGTCGTACCCCGACCTACGGCTCATAATTATGGGCTCTTAGTGCAACTTTATACTGGCAGTCTTCAGTAAAATGACCATAACTTTTGACTCCGAACTCTAAATAAGGTGAAACAAAGTGTGTTGGAAAGATAACTCAAAGGGTTTTCATTTGAAATATTGTACGACACCCAGTTCCAAGTGTGCTAAAAGTAATGCTAGTTTAAAGTTGACCCTAGCATGAACCATCATCCAAAAACTCTTAGGGAATTCCTGAACTAGTCTAGGTACTAGGAGTCTCCCTTGAACCTAATACAACCCCAACCTAAACAAATGAGGATTCAAACATGGATACAAGAGCATGGAGTTGTGGGGTGTCACAATATCTCCCCCTTTAGAACATTCGGCCTCGAATGTGGAAGAACAAGGCTTGAAATACTTGAATTAGAACATGAAACTTCCAACCATAAGATCCATTACATAACTTAGTAATTGAAAATCATAATGTAGTTAAAAGTTATGCTAAAATGTATTCAAATCACTCAAAACATCATTTTCAAAATTTCAATATAAGTGTAAAATCACCATGTATTTGCCAACCTAAATATGAATGCATATGAATGACATAAGGGCTGAAATATAAGATTTGGAATCATAGAAAGGACTTGACGTATTATCATAAGCTCAAATAGAATGAAAGAAATATAGATATTGCTTCTCCATGCCCGCACTGGCTTCCCGAGAGACACATACAAATAGACGACTCCTCCAACAAGGTCCTTGGCGAACACCGCATCATTATCATTCAACTTCTCCTTTAACCCATCTATACCTCCACCGGGATCTTCTGCTAAGTTAACTTATCCTCCACATCACCCACAATCTCAAGGAGTGCTATAGAAGTAGTGGCACCAACACATCTCATCAATCTAGAAGCATGAAAAACCGAACTAACCCAACTCCTATCCATAGGCAATCCCCAAACTTACGCAACCTTACCAACTTTCCTCTACACTCTATAAGGACTCACAATCCTCAACTCAATTGGAAACCTTAAATACTCTTAACCTACTTGGTACCATAACCACTATCTCCCCCTTGGGAGACAACCTCCACTCTATCATCTTCTCACCTAAAACTTCCAACTCTAATAAGGCGGAAATCATGACCTTTCTTAAACTAGACCAGTTAACCCAAGAAGATTTGGAACCCTCAAAAACACTGTACTAACATTCTCAACTTCCTTCAACCTAACTCCTTATCCAGGCGACCGATATACGACACTAGTCTCCTTCTTTCCACCACTATCCACACATGTTAGGCTACCTAGAGCACCGACCGCAACATTAGCCTTACCGGGGAAAAATAATGCAAACTCATTCATAATCCTTAAAAAACTCTAATCATCTTCTTGCTATCCACAATGCGGACCTATCATATTTAGCAAACAACCTCTCATCCTCCAAGACTTGCAACACTACCCCTAAATGATTCACAAGCTCTAACAAATCAATATCTCATCACTAGAGACCACCATAATATATCAAGGTAGGATTTTTAAGACCCTATTCATGAGACCTATAGATGTGACCGGTGCATAAGTCAAACCACAAGATACCACCCCAAAATCAAAATATCGGAAAGGATATTCAAGAACTCATTGATCACCAAAAACAACTCAATAGAAATAACTTAGGCTCAACACCCCTAACTCTTACAAGATAAAGATGCAATCCCTTAGAGATCAATTATACCTTAAAATATGAAATGGATTTACCCCCTTCACTATCACTCAAAGACGAGCCCCACCATCAATGAAGGCACAACCTACATGCAACTAATCCAACCCACGAATGACATCAAAATCCACCACATCGAATTCAACAAGTCACAAGGCAATACCTAAGGCAGTAAGAACACGGAACAATACCAATGACCTTATGGCAACACTAGACTCAACAAAGGTGTTAACACCAAAGATTCGCATCACAACTCGGACACACAATAAGTCCACTAGCAACAAAAAGTAATAAAGAAAGAAATAGTGAAACTCAGATCAATCAACATCAAAACCTTCAACTTACCTTCCTTTGCCTTATTTTTTGAAGCGACATGATCAATTAGAAGAGCAAAGAACATTCATTAGAGGGTGAAACCCTATCTCACATCTAAGAATGACACAAACCTTGAAGAAGGGAAACATTTCCTAAAATGTGTCATAGCCTCCTACTCATAGTTGGGTGCACAACACAACCATCAATAAGACTCTAATCGAAGCAGTATGTTAGACTCCGAGGATCTATCATCCTAGTTCTCTGATACCATGTTTGTCATGACCCAAGCCTAGGGCCTAAATGTGACCAGCGAATGGGAAACCCGAAGGAACCCCAAACAAGTCTCATATCATATCACATCCTTGGTCGCGGAAGTAGGACATAACAACATAAGAAACATGAAACAAGTGGAATTAGGACTAAGAGAGCGAGAATTATATTTAAATATCTTGGATATCATAAGTGCGTCAAAGATCAAGCATAATATATATTTTTGTCCAGTAAGACCTCTAACATAGAACTTAACGGGGGCCAAGAAAAGCAACCGGGCTCACCCTCGTAGTTAAATATATCAAAATGGAAAGATAGTCTTAAATACATAGCAAAAGAACATAGATATCGCCCCCAAACATGAGGACTCACCAATTAGCTTGATTAGATATCACTAGCCATGTCGATGAGCATGATGACCAAATGGAGCTTCAGTTCCTACATGGTGATATTATGTAGTCAAGAGTATGCGTTAGTATATTTGAATGTAGTAAGTATGTGGGATGCAATGCGATAAGTGATAAGTTTCATAATCAACATGCATAACAATAGAAAATTGGCATGATATAGCAATATGACATTTATGATCAATACATAAGTAAATCATGCTTAAATAAATCATGCTAATATAGGATATCAATTGTGAAGGACAGACCAAGTGAACTACTTCCCAACACTAAGGCACACCATTCCTTGAATGGTGATTGAGGCTTGATACCCCCTCAACAAGGCATCCGAGGCTTGACACCCCCTCGTCAAAGTGATTTAGACTTGATAGACTCTTAACAAGGTGATTGAGGCTTGGTACCTTCTCAACAAGGCAACCGAGGCTTGGCATCCCTCGTCAAGGTGATTGGGACTTGGCACCCTCTCAACAAGATAATTGAGGCTTGGTACCATCTCAACAAGGAAATCAGCTTGTAACATAATAGATACTTTTCGTGAATTCAACACATGTACAATATACTTTCATCATCATAAAGTCATCAAATACCTATATTTTCTCTCATCATTATACATCATATGCATACCATTGTTTCATCAACATTCAATCATTATTTCATCATCATATACTCATCATAACACTATTCAACTCATCAAACATGCATTGGACCTTCAATTCCTCAAGAAATTCTAGCCGAATATTTTATCAAACACTTGGGGGATGTGTGATGAGGGTAAAAGACCGTGGAATTTATAGATGAAATCATTCAAGAAAATCTATAGTAAAACCATCAATCAATGCCTTGCAACACCCCCAAGACATTCACATCAAAACCCCTCATCAAATATAATATTATATCAAAGCTTTAGAGCTCAAAACATGCTAAAACAACCATACTTTCATGAAATAAAATCACTATGCAATAAATTTCTCAATATACAAGACCCACATGTAAAATCAACTTTAAATCATGCAATATTAGTAAAAAGAAGGCTTATGCACCATGGGTGAAAGGACCCAATGGTTCAACACCATATACCTTAGATTTGGAGAATTTCTTGGTGAAGATGGAGGTGAGAACTTGAAGCTTAGAAGAATTTCTTAAGATCCAGAAGAGATTTGGTCACTTGACTTTGGAGTTAAATATTATTATAAGGGTTTTTAAGAGTGCTTTATCAATACAATGAAGGGTTTTAGTACCTTGAATGAGCATAAATATGTCAATCTAGAGCTTAGAAAGGGTGAGAAAGGACCAAAACAACCCTACTCAAAAAGCTATGTAACGGTTGTTACGGGCCCCGTTACAACCCATAGGTAGCACTACGACTCGTAAGACCCCTCACATGACCCCTAGGCTCAATTTTGAAGTCTTTGGAAATTTCTATGAGCCTGACCTACGGGTTATACCCCGACCTACGACTCGTAATTACGGGCTCATAGTGCAACTCTGCATTGACAGTCTTCAGTAAAATGACTATAACTTTTGACTTCGTACTCTAAATGAGGTGAAACAAAGTGCATTGGAAAGCTAACTCAAAGGGCATTCAGTTTGATATGTTGTGGGCCACTCAATTCCAAATGTGTTAAAAGTTATGCTAGTTTAAAATTGACTCTTGCATGAACCATCACCCAAAACTCAACTCTTAGGGAAGTCTTGAACTCGTCTAGGTACTAGGAGTCCCCCATGAACCTAATACAATACAAACCTAACCAAATGACACTTGAAACAAGGATACAAGAGCATGGAGTTATTGGGTGTCACACTATATTTCTGAGTTGACGTTTTTTCATGTTATTCTACCTATGTTGATTTCACTAAGCTATTTTACATACCAGTATATTCAACATACTAATGTACCCTTTTAGGGCTGCATCATTTCATGATGTAGATACAAGATTTGAAGATCGTCAATAGGCACATCATTGAGGATTTAAGATATTCAGCTGATTGGTGAGCCGCTTCTTCTTCGGAGAATTCATTATATTTATTTCATCTTGCTTGAGAGTTAGATTTGATTAGTTTATTTTGATTGAGGTAGCCGTGGGTCTATTATTGACACCACTTAATAGTAATAGAGGCTTCATAAACTAGAGTCGAATGTTGATTTTAAGACTTGTTGACCTAGTTCCTTCTACTAGCCTTTTTATTTTATAATATTATTTTGAAACTAGATGAGATGTGTCCATTACTTCCCTTTGTCTTCAGCTGATTGTCTTGAGTTTATTAATAGAATGAATGTGATGAGGTCAAGTAGTTCTCTTGGGGACTACCAATAGTCTTTGAGTACTGGTTACGTCTAGGGTACCCTCCCGTAGCGTGACAAATATTTTTCCGGAATAATCAATGCAACATGATAAAGTATGAAAATATTAACCAACCATCTATTTGACCACAAGATAAAATCTATTATGAATTCAATATATATGTTAAGAGTATTTTTTTAATCTCAATATACGTAATATATATGGAATTTGGAGAATCACTTAAATTTTTATATGTTTTGTAAATATTTTAAATTGTTGATTATCATGATTAATAATCTTTTTATGACATTTTAGAATAATAATAATATATGTTATTTCCTTTTCTTCAATCTATGTGTCAATGATAGAATTTTGAGAGTCAATCAAACTTTTTTATATATCTTTTAAATATTTTAAGTTGCTGGTTTAGTGTATGTTCTTTACACGAAAAAAAAAAACTACATGCTTAAATCATCGATGGCCCCTTAAAGTTATCACTTTGACACTTCAACTAAGCCTATACTTATTAATCACTCTAATATTAACAAATGTATATTTATTGGACACAAAATAACATTTAGATTAAAAAATAACATGCATGTAATTCACAATTTCTTGAAAAAGTCACGAATAAAATTATGACTTGTGGCATCTGGGTCCAATCTAACCATAAAAAATGAATTTTCAATTTACAAAAATAAAAAATAATTTTCCACTATTAATAATTCAAAATTTTAATTTAAAAAAAAAAAGGAGGAGGAAATTTCCCCAAAAGAATTACTTTTGAATGCAAAAGTTTGTCCAAAAAAATGGGAGAAGAAGATGATGATGGTACAGAAGGGGTGGGGTCACTTTCTTTTGTTGATCCAAAAATTACTTTTGTATAAAAGTTTCTTTTTTTTTAGTTACTCTACTTAGTGCCAATGTCAATTACGAAAATGTAACTGTTTTTTAGTAAAAAAATAAATTAGAAAATATTATTTGAATCTACTCACGGGATCAATATTCGTGAGATGCACTTTTTTACACATCAACATTTTGTATTTAATTGGTATATATTTTGAATACGTTAAATGTTCAATAAGTACTAGTGGTGTTTAATGCTAATAGAATTTGCGATAATCTACTAGTGTTCAAGAATCAAATCAACTTCGGCACCATAAGTAGTCTTAACCAGTAGGAAATGACCTGACTTTGTCATTCTATCAACCACAACCCAAATAGAATCAAAATCCTTTCAAGTCTTAGGCAAGACAAACACAAAATCCACGTTGATTTCCTCCCACTTCGAAGTAGGAATTTCTATATCTTGATCTAGACCACCTGACCTTCGATGCTTGGCTTTCACTTGTTGGAATTATGGAAACCAGACACAAACTTAGCAATGTATTTCTTCATACCACCCCACCAAAATACTTCATCAAATCTCTATACATTTTTGTAGGACTGGGGTAAATAGAATAGGAAGAATTATAAGCCTTATCTAAAATCTTCTCCTTCAAGTCATCAACACAAGGCACACACAATCTACCTTGGTACCTAAGGGCACCATCTCCCCCTTGGGAGAAAACCTCCACCTTACCATCTCTCACCAAGGCCTTCAATTCTAGCAAGGCGGGGTCAAGATCTTGCCTTGCTTTCACTTTCTCAGTCAATGAATATTCGGAACCATCAACTACCACTACTCCATCGTTGTCAACCTCCTCCAACCTAACTCCCAACCTAGCCAACCAATGGACCTCTCTCTAGCCACCTCTTTGCCACCATCATCAATATGAGCTAGGCTACCCATAGACACCCTACTCAAAGCATCGGCCACATAATAGCCTTACCGGGGTGATAATGCACACTCATATCATAATCTTTAAGAAGCTCTAACCACCTTCATTGTCTCAAGTTGAGATCTTTTTGAGTGAACATATATTGGAGACTTTTATGATCGGTGAAGACATCAACATGCACCCATACAAGTAGTGACACCAAATTTTCAAAGAAAATACCACGGCGACCAAGATAGGAGTGGAGACAAGCTTATCTTTCAAAGTTTGAAAAATCTTTTCACACTCACCGGTCCACACAAATTTAGCCTTTTTTTGAGTCAACTTAGTCATAGGAGAAGCAATAGAAGACCTATTAACAAAATTTTGGTAAAAACCCGCTAAACCCAAGAAGTTTCTAATATCCGATGGAGTCAAAGGTCTAGGCTAATTTCTAATCACTTTCATCTTCTGAGGATCCAACTTAATACCATTCCTCGACACCACATGACCTAGAAAGGATACCTCTTGCAACTAAAACTCACACTTCTCGTACTTAGCATACAACTTCTCTTCCCTCAATTTTTATAGCACCACCCTCAAATGGCTCACATGCTCCTCCTTACTATGAGAATGAGTCAAAATATGATCAATAAATACCACCATAAAATAAATTCAGGTTGGGTTTAAAGACACTATTCATCAGATCTATGAAGGTAGCCGGTGCATTGGTCAACCCACAAAGCATAACCACGAATTCATAGTGCCCATACCTAGTCCGGAAAGCCATGTTGGGGATGTCACACTTCCTCACCTTCACTTGGTGATACCCGTACAGAAAATCAATCTTAGAGAAGTGACTAGCCCACTAAAGTTGGTCAAATACTTCATCAATCCTTGGTAAAAGGTACTTATTCTTGATGGTGGCTCTATAAAGTTGCCGGTAATCAATACACATTCTAAGGGACTCATCCTTCTTCTTTACAAATAGCACCGGTGCACCCCAAGGTGATTGGCTAGGCCTAATAAAACCCTTCTCCAACAAATCCCTCGATTTCTCCTTCAACTCCTTTAAATCCGTCGGGTTCTATGCGGTAAGGTGGAATAGAAATGGGTTGAGTATCAGCAAGGAGGTCTATACCAAAGTTTATTTCCCTTTCAAGAGGAACACAGAGAAGATCATAGGGAAGACATCAAGAACCTCATTAACCACCGAAACCTACTCTAGGAAGGATCTTGGACACAATATCCCTAACACTCACGAGATGATAGAGACACCCCTTAGAAATCAACATATGGGCTTTAATGCAATAAATGAATCTACCTTGACCACAACATTATGACTCTCCCACTCAAGAATGGGTTCATTTGGGAATTGGAATTTGACCATACGGGTTCTACAATCAATAGAAGCATAGTATGCATGCAACCAATTCATCCCAAAAATGACCTCAAAATCCACCATATCCAACTCAACAAAGTCTAAAGGCAATATTTTATGCAAAATGCAAATAGGTTAATTTTTATAGACTTTTCTAGAAAAAAGTAAATGCACCAATGGGAGTAGACACTTCATATGGCTCACACAACAATTCGGGTTCAACATGAAACTTTTTGGCAACAAAAGGAGTAACAAAAGAAAAAGTGGCACCTGGGTCTATTAATGCATACACATCAAAATTAAAGACTTTTAACATGCTAGTGATGACATCAGACACCTAATCTACCCCTTGCGTCCTTGAAAAACATAGAATCGATTGTGCCTTATGGCACCACCTAGTTGACCTCCCTTTCCTAAAGAAACCATATTTTCACCCCGGCCTTGTGGACAACCGTCTCTACCCTTGTTTCAATTAGGAGGGAAATCCATCACGTTATGCCCCATATTCCCAAAACTATAACAAGCATTAGTATCCCTCAAGCATGGGCCACTATGACCTTTAAAACATTTTGGACACACAGCATTAGGCACCACTCCACCATCACCTTGGACCCTTGGGTTGTCATTGGAAATCCTTCTATTAGGAGAATAAGAAGACCCTTGGCCTTGATGAAACTGACAACCTTTGAGACTTTGGAATTTACCATCAAAATAGGGCCTTTTGGCCTCACCACTCCCCTTTTTTCTAAGCTTCTCCCCTTCCAATTGTTTGACATATGTCATTAGACGGGACAAATCCATGTCACTTATTAACATAGTGGCATGACTCCTCATTAACCAAATCGGATACCCCCATCACAAATTTGTTCATTTTAGACCTTGGGTCAATAATCAATTGTGGAGCATATTTGGAGAGTTGGTTGAACTTGAGGTCATACTCCATCACACTCACAGACCCTTGCTTCAAATTCATGAACTCCATCATTTTAGCCTCTCTTTTCTTAAGAGGGAATAACTGGTTGAGAAACGCTGCCTTAAACTCCTCCCAGAAGATCACATTGTCGTTACCCTTCTCCTCCTTCAATTGAGTAAACCACATTTGCGCCACCCCTTTGAGTTGGTAAGTCTCCAACTTTGCTTTTTCCTCCCATATAACACCCATGATAGACAACACTTTGTACACCTCATCAATAAATTCTTGAGGGTCTTCATCCATCTTCCGCCCATGTAACTCTAGTGGGTTCATCCTAATGAAATCCCTTACCCTAGATACCAGAGTAGGAGCATGAGGGGCTTGGACCCCTTGGTTGATTTGATTAGTCATAGCTTGAGCTAGCATGGAAATACCATCCCAAAACTCTTCATGAGACGGTTGTTCTTCGAGTGTACGAGCTCTCCTTCCTCCTGGTATAGGCATAATCTAGCATAGCAAAGAACATTCGCTAGAGAAATGACTTACCTTAACTTCTATAGCACGACATGGATCAAGAAGAAGGGAAACATTTCCTAGAATGACTCACAGTCTCTTACTCATAGTTGTGGTGCACTTCACAACCATGAATAAGAATCCAATCGATGTGGTATGTTAGATGCCGAGAACCATTAACAACCTACTGCTCTAACACCAAAGTTTGTCATGACCCGGACCTAGGGCTTATATGTGACACGAAAAATGGGAAACTAAAGGGACCCCAAACAAGCTTTTTAGCATATCGTTACACATCTTTGGTCGCAAAAGCAACTAAAAAATAATAACAGAACATAAAATAAGGGTAAAGGGGATAAGAGGAGTCTTTCATAGCTAAAAAAACATACAAGAGTCAAAAGAGTCAAACTCAAAGCATCATTACATAACTTATCCAACAACACCTCTAGACTGACAATTTAGCGAAGGCCAAGAAAACTTTTCGGGCTCATCCTCATAGTCAAAAGCATACAATAAAAGAAAGAGACTATTTGCAAAACCTATGATCAAAACATATCATCCTTAGAGTTGAGGACTTACCAAACTTGCTTCAAAGATAGTACTACCCTCATAGAAGAAGAGAATGATAAAGTGGAGCTCCGGTTTCTACATGGTAACATCATGTAGGCATAGAGTATGCGTTAGTATGTTTGAATGCACTAAGTATGTATGATACAATGCAACAAGAGATTGGAAACTTAAGCAAAATGCGTACGTATAGGCAATGGATGAGCATAGTAACAATAAATGATGCTTGAAGTAAAACATGCTTAGATAGAACATATTATATGTGAAGGAAGAGACCATTGTAATAGAGACTAAGGCCTACCAGCCCTTTGGTGAGGCGATTGAGGTACAAACCCACCAATATGGTTGCATGGGCCTACCACCTCCCGAGTGAGGCGATTGATGTACAAGCCCCCCAACATTGTTGCATGGGCCTACTACCTCCTGAGCGAGGCAATTGAGGTACAAACCCCCCAACATGGTTGTTCGAGCCTACCACCCCCCAAACGAGGCATGGTCAACTTGCAACACTATAGATACTATTCATGAAATCAACACATATATATATTCCTTTCATCATCACAATATAACAATATAGCATAATATAACAATATGACATGTATGATCAATGGTTAAGTAAAACATGCTTAAGTAACTCTTGCTTATATAGGATATCATATCTGTTGAAGAGACCAAGCTAGATAATCAAGGTATAAAGCACTTGGTGGTTGCGTGGTATAAAACCATCACATGGTTAATTATAATCATACCTTATCAACACGGTAACCAAGTATAAACCCTTCGCATGGTTGATGACTATAAACCCCAACATGGTTACCGAGGCTCTTGTACCCCCGGATCGGGTATGATCTAATGCACCACTTTATATAGATTATATCATATACATAAGCTCATTTCATCATCAAATAGTCATTCATATCATATCTCATGCTTTGGACCTTCAATTCCTCAAGAAACCACATCCGAACATTTTATTAAACACTTAGACGGTGTGAAGTGGTAGTTTAAAACCATGCAAATTACAAATGAAATCATGAAAGAAAATGCATTGTGAAACCATCAATCAACACCTTGTAACACCTTCAAGACATGTACTTCAAAACCCCTTATTAAATCTTACAATATATCAAAGATTTATAGCTCAAAACATGGCAAAACAGCCACAATTTTACATAGCTTTAACATAGTGTGCGGTTAATTTCATAATGATCAAGATCAATTTGTAGATCAACTTTAAATCATGCAATTTATATAAAAGGAGGCTTGTGTATCATGGGTGAAAGGAACCCATGAAAGAAACATATATACCTTAGCTTATAGATGATGTTGGTGAAGATTGGATATGGAAACCTGAATTTAAAGAATAACCTTGAAGGAGAACCTTAGCTTAGGATGAGAGTTAGGGACTTGAGTTTGGGGAGTGAAAATATGACTAAGTATTTGAGTGAGTTTTGGGTAATGTTTAGGATGATATGAGGGTGAAATTTGGCTACGTATAGGTAAAAATATATTTGGAAAAACTCATGCCTAACACTTAGAAAATTTTTGAGGGACTCTAAAAAATAGTCACAAAATATAATAGTGCGCATCGCGGAAGCGGCGCACACTGCTCTATGGAAATCGCACTTTCGAAAATCATAATTGCTAATCTTTTTCTCTTAATTGGGGTAAGACCCTCTTTCACCTAATTTTAACCCCCTGATCACGAATATGAAGTTGGATTTTTTAAATAATGAATGAGTTTTGAGATATAGGGAATTTAAAAATTTAGTTATTTTGAGGCACATTTTTGGGCACTTTTTGCGGTCATTTCATAAATTCATGTAGCTATCTCGATATGCTCCTAAGATGGTCGCAGACATGAGAAGTAGGATGGGTTTATACGTTAATAGATTGAAAAAGTGGTCAAAGAAAGATCGGAGAGGAGCTATGCTTATGCAGAAAGATAGACATAGGTTGATTTATCGTCTATGTGCAGCAGGCGATGAGGAAAGACAACAAGCTGGAGGAGATTAGAAATAAGAGGTCCCAAAAACCTCCAGCCAAGGTTGGAAAGAGAGGAAATGGAAATAATAGCAAGTTTTATTCTGGACCAGCACTATCATCTGCTAGTGCTCTGTCACGACTCAAGCTTAGGGCCTAGCCATCACCGGCGAATGGGGAACCCGAAGGAACCCCAAACAAGCCTCATAGCATATCATTACACATCCTTGGTTGCAGAAACTATTAAAATGACAATAAGAGATAAATATAAAAAAAAAGGAATTGGGTCTACGGATAAACTTCCATATCATAAACATTAAGAGCCAATAGAGTCAAGCTCATAGCATAGATACATAACATGTCCAATAATACCTCTAATACATAGATAAGAGCAGGACCAAGACAAAGTAACTGGGCATATCCTCATAGTCAATACATAAGTCAAGAGAGAAAGTCTTAATACATAGCAATAAATCATAAGCAATGTCCCCGGAATGGAGGACTAATCAAGAAGCTTGATAAAGGTCATACTAACCACGTGGAGGAGGATGATTAAGCGGTACACCGGTTCCTATATGGTGATGTTATGTGGGCATAGAGTATGCATTAGTACATTTGAATGCACAATGTATGTAGGATGCAATGCAACAAGACATAGGTATCATAGGGAAAATGCATAATCATAAGTAATGAATAGCATACTAACAATATGGCATGTATGAATGATTCTTGAAGTAAAAACAAGCTTATATAGATCATAATACGAGTGTAAGGAGTGACCAGTATAGTGCAAGCCAAGGCCTACCTCCCCCTTGGATAGGCACATGAGGTACGAACCCCTTCATGAGTAGAGTAAAAACCCCCCACCAAGGTTGGTGGAGTACAAACCCCCCATCATGGTTGATGGGTACAATCCATGAATATGAAATTTTGAGTAAAGTAGACCCATGAATAAATCCACTTTAAATCATGAAATTTTGAGAAAAGTAGCTTGGGTGTTATGGGTGAAAGGAAATCATGAAAGAAACCCACATACCTTAACTTTGGAGGTCAACTTGATGAATATTGGAGATGGAGACTTGAATCTTGAGAGGAAATCCTTAGATCCGGAAAGGGTTTTGAGTCTTGAGTTTAGGAGATAAAATATTGGCTAAGTGTTTGAATGAGTATTGGGGAATGTTTAGAATGATATGAGGGTGAAAAATGCTTAGGTATAGGCATTTGCACATTTGGGAACACTTAGGCCCAAGTGTTAAAAGTCATAGACCGAAGTCAAAATTGGGCAAAATTTAACACTGGTGCACACCCTTGGGGCGTCGCTCCAGGGGCGCGAAAAGCTCTCTGGAATTTGCATTTTGGGAATTTTGAATTTTGATACAGTTTCTCTAAAAATGGGGTTAGAACCTTTGTCCCCTAATTTTGACCCCCTGAACAAGAATATGATGTTGCATTTTCGATATCATGCACAGATTTTGAGATATATGGAAATTACAATTCCAGACATTTCCAAGGAAGATTTTCGGGCACTCTTTGGGATCATTTCAATATCTTACCCTTGGGAATATTTGTCCCTGAATGTCAAAGAGACATATATGAGATGTACAAATATAACAATTTCAGCCCACATAGAGATGCAACAATGCACTTAAACATCATTTCAAAAACTTCACCGTAAGTGTAAAATCATCATGAACATGTCAATTTAAACATGAACATATGCAATGACATGGGGCTGAATTTAGGACTTGATATCAAATGAAGGACTTAGATCAATACCTTATGCGTGAGTGGAATGGAAAAAGTCTGGATATCGCTTTTACATGTCGTTTTGGCCTCCCAAGTAGCACTTTTAACTTGTTGATTCCTCCGAAGGACCTTAATGGAAGCGACCTCTTTGTTTCTCAACCTCTTCACATGCCTATCATAAATCTGAACCAGAACCTCTTCAGTTGTTAAATTATCCTCAACCACACCCACAAAATCAAGAGACACAATGAAATTCGAATCACCCACACATTTCCTCAACATGGACACATGAAACACCAGATGAACCAAACCTCAACTCATAAGCTACCTTGGCAACCATCCTCATGACCTCACAAGGACCAACATATCTTTGGTTCAACTTTCCCTTCTTACCAAAATGAACCACATCCTTCATTGGTGAAACCTTTAGGTAAACCCAATCACCAATTTCAAGGTCTGTTCTTCTCACATCGGCATAGGATTTTTGACGACTTTAGGCCGTCTTCAAACTTGCCCTAATGGTCCTAACCTTCTTAGGAGCCTCCGTAACCAGATCTGGTCCAAACAAAGCTATCTCACTAACCTCAAACCATCCAACTGGTGATCTACAACGTCTCCTATAGAGAGCCTCAAAAGGAGCCATACCGATGCTAGAATGATAGCTATTGTTATAGGAAAACTCAATCACTAGAAGATGATCATCCCAACTAACTTTAAGCGCCAAAACATATTCTCTAAGAATATCCTCAAGGGTTTGGATAGTCCTCTCATCTTGGCCATCTGTTTGAGGGTGGAAGGCCATAGAAAGCTTAATTCTAGTACCAAGACCCTTTTGGAAAGATCTCCAAAAATATTAAGTGAATTGTACCCCACAAAATGATTTGATGGACAATGGAACCCCATGCAACCTTACCAAGTCATGAATGTAGAACCTTGCATAATTTTCAGCCAAAAATGTGGTTTTAACTGATAGAAAGTGAGCCAATGTTGTCATCCTATCGACCACAACCCAAATGGAATCAAAACCCTTTCTAGTCTTGGGCAATCCAACCACAAAATCCATATTTATCTCTTTCCACTTGCAAGTAGGAAGCTCAATGTCTTGTGTTAGGCCATCTGACCTTTGATGTTCGACTTTGATTTGTTTACTAGTATGACAACTGAAACGAAATTGGCAATGTCCCTCTTCATGCCTCCTCACCAATACACATCCCTCAAGTCTCTATACGTTTTGGTGGAACCGGGGTGGATTGAATAAGAAGTGTTATCGGCCTCATCAAGGATATTTTCTATCAAACCATCAACACACGCTACACACAACCTACCTTGGTACCTAAGGGCACCATCTCCACCTTGCCCTCTTTCACGAATGCCTTCAATTCTAACAAGGAGGGAGCAAGGTCTGGTTTTGCCATCACCTCATCAACCAAAGAAGACTTAGAACCATTAACAAAAACAACATCACCACTACCAACCTCCTCCAATCTAACCCCTAACCTAGCCAACCGATGCACTTCCCTAGCCATCTCCTTCCCACAACCATCAACATGAGCTAGGCTACCTATGGACACCCTACTCAAGGCATTCACCACTACATTTTGCTTACTCAGATGATAATGCACACTCATATCATAGTCTTTAAGAAGTTCTAACCATCTCCTTTTCCTCAAGCTGAGATATTTTTGAGTGAAGACATATTGGAGGCTCTTATGATCGGTGAACACATCAACATGTATCCCATATAAGTAGTGATGGCAAATCTTTAATGCAAACACAATGCCAACTAACCCTAGATCATGGGTAGGGTAGTTCCTTTCATATACCTTCAGTTGTCTAGAAGCATAAGCTATGAGCTTACCATTTTGCGTCAACACATAACCCAAACCAACTCGAGAAGCATCATAATACACCACAAATCCCTTAAGCCCATCTGGTAGTGACAATATAGGAGAACTTGTCTTTCAATGTTTGGAAACTCTTCTAACATTCGTCGGTCCACCCAAGCTTAACCTTTTCTTGAGTCAATTTTGTCAAAGGATATGTAATAAAAGAGAAACCCATTCACAAACCTCTGATAATAACCTGCTAAACCCAAGAAATTTCTAACGTCCGAAAGGGTCAAAGTCTAGGGTAATTCCTAATCACCACTGTCTTCTTTGGATCCATCTTAATACCATCCCACGACACCACATGTCCTAGGAAGGCAACCACCCTCAATGAAAAGTCACACTTTTCATATTTAGTATACAATTTCTCCTCCCTCAATCTTTGCAACACAACCCTCAAATGAGCTATATGCTCCTCATTGCCATAAGAATAGATCAAAATATCAACAATGAAGACCACAACAAAGGAATGAAGATAGGTTTGAAGACCCTATTCATTAGGTCTATAAAGATTGTTGGTGCATTGGTCAACCCAAAAGACATCACAACAAACTCATAATTCCCATTTCTAGTTTGGATTGGGAATATCACACTCCCTTACCTTCACTTGATGATACTCAGACCGAAGATCAATATTACATTAATGGCTAGCCCCTTGCAATTGGTCAAATAAGCATCAATCCTTGGAAGAGGATACCTATTCTTGATGGTGACCCTATTGAGTTGCTGGTATTCAATATACATCCTAAAGGACCTATCCTTCTTTTTCACAAACAACACCGGAGCACCGTAAGATGATTGGATAGCTCTAATAAATCTCTTCTCCAACAATTTCCTTAATTATTTCTTCAACTCTGCCAGGGCCATATGGTAAGGAGGAATAGAAATAGATTGAGTATTAGGGAGGAGGTCTATGCCAAAGTCTATTTCCTTTTCAAACACTGGGAAGATCATTTGGGACGACATCAAGAAACTCATTTACAACCATAACCGACTCTATGGGAAGGACTTTAGACTCAACATCCCTAACCCTCACAAGATTGTAAAGAAACCCCTTAGAGATAAACTTACGGGCTTTAATGCAAGAGATGAATCTAACCTTGACCACCACATATTGACTTTCCCACTCAAGGACGGTTTCATTTGGAAATTAGAATTTGACCCTACGGGTTCTACAATAAATAAAAGCATAGTAAGCATGAAACTAACCCATCCCAAGAATGACATCCAAAATCAATCAATGTCTAATTCAACAAGATCCATAAGGCAACAATTTATGCAAGATGCAAATAGGACAACTTCTATAAACCTTTTTAGCAATAACTAATGCACCAATAGGAGTAGACACTTCATATGCCTCATGTAACAACTCAGGGTCAAGATGGAACTTTTGGGCAACAAATGGGGTGAAAAAAGACAGAGTGGCACCTGAATCAATCAATGCATATACATCAAAGTCAAAGATTTTCAACATACCAGTAACAACATCAGGGACTTCATCAACCCCTTACCTCCCATGCAAAGTATAGAACTAGTTGTGCCTTGGGTCACCATCTTTTCGGCCACCTCTCCCCAATGGGACATTGGCACCTTATGGACAAACCTCCTTGCCCTTGTTGCGGTTTCGAGGGCAATCTATCGGCTTATGTCCCATTTCCCTATAACCATAACAAGCACCGGTATTTCTCAAACATGAGCCACCATGACGCTTACCACAATTCAAACACACATCAATTGGAACCATTCCTCTTATACCTTGGGCCCTCGGATGATCATTTGCAACCCTCTTATGCATGAGTAGGCCTTTGGCCTCGGTGGAACCGGCCACGCCTTTTGAACGTACCCTCAAAATGGGCCCTCTTGGCCTTATGCCCCATTCTCTTCCTCAATTTCTCCTCTTCCATCTGTTCAGCATAGGTCATAAAATGTGACAAGTCCATGTTACTAATCAACATGGCGGACTGACATTCTTCGCTAACCAAGTCGGAGACACCTATAACAAATTTGTTCATTCTCGACCTTGGGTCGGCGATCAAGCGAGGAGCAAACTTTAAAAGTTGATTAACTTGAGGGCGTACTCCTTCACACTCATGGAACCTTGTCTCAAATTCATAAATTCCACCAACTTAGCTTCCCTAAGTTCAAGGGGGAAGAACCGATTAAGGAAGGCTACCTTGAACTCCTCCCAAAGCACTAAATAGCCAACTCCCTTCTCTTCCTTCCATTGGTTGTACCGTATTTGTGTTATCCCTTTGAGTTGGTAGGCCGCCAACTTATCCTTATCCTCCGGCCTCACACCCATGATGGACAAAATTTTATAGACCTCATCAATGATATCTTAGGGGTCCTCACTCACCTTTGACCCATGAAATTTTGGGTGATTTATTCTCATGAAGTCTCTTACCCGAGAGGCCGGTATAGGAGAATGAGGGACTTGGGCCCCTTTGTTGGCTTGATTGTCCACTACTTGTGCAAGCAAGGTGAGAGCATCCCTATGCTCTTCATTGGCCGGTTGCTCCTCGAGCGTGCGGGATCATCTTCGCCTCGTATTAGGCATGGTCTAGCATAACAAAGAGCAATCATTAGGGGAAAGCTTGCCTTAACTCTATAGCACAACTTAGAATATGAAGAAAGGAATCAATTCCTAAAACATCTCATAGCCTCCAACTCATAGTGGTGATGCACAACATAATCATGAATAAGATTCTAATCAACAAGGTGTGTTGAAATCTGAGGATCTAACAACCTAGTGCTCTGATACAACCTTTATCATGACCCAAGCCTAGGGCTTAGACGTGACCAATAAATGGGGAACCTGAAGGAACCCCAAATAAGCCTCATAGCATACCACTAAACATCCTTTCTTGCGGAAATAATTAGAATGACAATAAGAGATAAATGTAAACAAACGGAATTGGGACTAAGGATAAACTTCCATATCATATACATCAAGAGTTAATAGAGTCAAGCTCATAGCATAGATACATTACATGTCCAATAACATCTCTATAGCATAGATAAGAGCGGGGGCCAAGACAAAGTAACCGGGCTCACCTTTATAATCAATACATAAGTCAACAGAGAAAGTCTTAATATATAGCAATAGATCATAAGCAACGTCCCCAGAATGGAGGACTCACTAACAAGCTTGATAGAGGCTGTAGCAGCTACATGGAGAAGAATGATCAAGCAGTATACTGGTTGCTACATGGCGACATCATGGAGGCATAGAATATGCATTAGTACATTTGAATGTACTAGGTATGTAGGATGCAATGCAACAAGACGTAGGTATCATAGGCAAAATGCATAATCATAAGCAATGAATAGCATACTAACAATATGACATGTATGAATGATACTTGAAGTAAGACCATGCTTATATAGATCACAATACGAGTGTAAAGACTGACCATTATAGTGCAAGCCAAGTCCTACCACCCTCTTGGATAGGCGCATGAGGTACGAACCCCTTGAAGAGGTTGATGAAGTATAAACCCCCTATCGAGGTTGATGTAGTACCAAACCCCCCGTCGAGATTGATAGAGTATAAACCTCTCATCAAGGTTGATGGGTATCCACCCATAACAAGATTACCCAGGCCTACCACCCCTCAATCTAGGCGACCAAGGTACCAACCCCTCGATAGCTTACTCGAGCCTACAACCTTTCGAGCAGTCTTGGTAATCCCCAACACTATATAGAGATAATATCATATATATACACACCACTTTCATCATCATACAGATATATTCCTTTTCTTCATCATTACATCATCATTTTATCATCATTTCATCATCATATAGTCACTCAACTTATAAGACATACATTGGACCTTCAATTTCTCAAGAATCCATAATCGAAAATTTTATCAAACACTTAGAGGGTGTGTAATGCTAGTGTAGATCATGCAATTCAAGAGTGAGATCATGCTAGAAAAAATACTGTAAAGCCATCAATAGATACTTGGTAACACCCTCAAACGATATACATCAAGAGCCTTCATCTGTTCTCACTATAGACATTAGATTCATAGCTCCAAACATACCAAAATAGTCACAATTTCATAAATTCAATATAGTGTGCAGTGAAGTTCATAATGAATAAGACCCATGAATAAATCAACTTGAAATCATGAAATTTTGAGTAAGGAGCTCGGGTATCATGGGTGAAAGGAACCCATGAAAGAAACCCACACACCTTAGCTTTAGAGGTGAACTTGATGAAGATTGGAGATAAAGACTTGAAGCTTGAGAGGAAATTCTTAATCTGTATAGGGTTTTGAGTCTTGAGTTTAGGAGATAAAATGTTGGCTAAGTGTTTGAATGAGTATTGAGAAATGTTTAGAATGATATGAGGGTGAAAAATGATTTAGTACATGCATTTTCATATTTGGGAAACTTAGGCCCAAGACTTAAAAGTCTTGGCCCAAACTCCAAAACTGGAGTGCGAGCCCTTGGTGCATCGCGCCAGGGGCGCGAAAAGCTCTCTAGAATATACATTTTGTGAATTTCAAATTTTGATACGATTGCTCTAAAATAGGACTTAGAACCTTTTCCCCCTAATTTTTACCCCCTAAACGAGAATATGATGTCAGATTTTTGATATCTTGCATGGATTTTGAGAAAAATGGAAATTACAATTCTAGGCACTTTCGAGGCACATTTTTAGGCTCTTTTTATGGCCGTTTCATGCACGAGCCCTGAGCCACAAGTATTGATCAAAAGTCCTGTGGTTAGCCAAACTTCAGATCACAAGGTTTATAGTCTCAGGCAAGTGTGACCCTTGGCTCGAAAGGGAAGCCACCATGTGGGAGATGTGGCAGGGTGCACCTAAGAGGATGTGGAGATAGAGGGAATGCTTGCTATAAGTGTGGCCAGCTAGGCCATTTTTAGAGGGAGTGTTTGATGTGGGGAAATAAGGCCTAGTTTTCTACCATAGCCCCACCAACAAGGGGTAACAAATAGGTGTAGCACCAGGGGCAGGCGGTGGGACAAACTGTCTGTATTGGATGGGGAACTGATAGGACCAAGATGTTGCACTAGATATTGTGACAGCTGTTTATTCTTTGACTCTTTGCCTTTCATTGTTATGCTCTACCTGATCTGGGTCCAACTTGCTCCTTTGTGACAACATATGTTGTTGGTTGATTTGAGATCCTTCCTAAGTGCTTGCTTGAGTCATTTTCTGTTTCTACTCCTGTTGGTGAGTCTATCTAAACTAAGAGAATCAATAGAGATTGTGTGGTGTTTATCATTCATAGAGATACTCTTGCTTATTTGATTGAGTTAGAGATGATGTTGATGTGATCTTTGTCGTAGACTGGCTTCACGCTTATTGTGCCTTCATTGATTGCAGAACTCAGATTGGAAAATTCCAGCTTTCTAATAACCTCGTTATTGTATGGAACGGAGATTTTGTTGCACCTATGAGTAGGTTTATTTCCTACCTCAAGGCTTGAAGACGGTTCTCTAATAGATGTATCTATCACCTCATGTGAGTCAACTTCGATGATGTTGAGCCTCCTACTCCTGAGTCCATCTCAATTGCGATTGAGTTTGCTGATACATTTTTGTGAGGATCTGGAGTTCCTCCTGATAGGGAGAGTAACTTAGAATTGATGTTCCCCTTGATATAGGCTATTTCCATTTCTCCATATAAAATGGTCCTAGCAGAGTTGAAAGAGTTGAAGGAATAGTTGAGAGATTTTCTAGAGAAGGGATTTATTAGACCGAGTATCTCTTTATGGGGTGCACCGGTTTTATTCATGCCAAAGAAAGATGGTTCCCTTAGGAAGTATATTGAGTAGCATCAATTTACTGAGGTGATAGTCAAGAATAAATATTCCCTCCTGACGATGGACGACTTATTTGACCAACTTCAGGGTGCCACTATTTTCTCCAAGATAGACCTCTGATCAAATTACCACTAGTTAAAAGTGAGAGAATGTGACATCCCGAAGATGGCTTTTCAAACCTGATATGGTCACTTTGAGTTCTTGGTGATGTCTTTTAGGTTGATAAATGCACCTGCAACCTTCATGAATTTGATAAACAGAGTATTCAGACAATATCTTGACATGTTCGTGATCATTAATAATATTCTGGTATATCCTAGAGATGAGGAGGAGCATGCTAATAACCTTAGAATCATTTTGTAGATGCTCAAGGATAATAACTTATGTGCAAAATTTCCATAGTGTGAGTTTTGGCTCAAATCTGTGGTATTCTTAGGCCATATAGTTTCGAGTGATAGCATTCGAGTGGATACTCAAAAGATAGAGGCAGTTAAAAACTCGCCTAGGCCAACCTCTCTGAAAGACAAAAGGTGTTTTCTGGGTTTGGCTGGCTACTACCACATATTTATTGAATGATTTTCTTCCATATCCACACCTTTGACCAGACTGACTCAGAAGAAGGTCAAGTTTCAGTTGTCCGATAAGTGTAAGAAGAGTTTTCAGGAGTTAAAGACGAGGTTGACTACTTGATGTGCTGTCAAAATAAAACACTTTTGATGCTTAAAACTTGGAATTTTGTATGTTCTCAATGCGATGTTAGTGGGTTTTATGTATTTTTGTGTTTATTTGCAGGATTGTAGGGTTGTCCTTGATTTTGGGAAGATTTTGAGGAAGTTGCTCTTTTTGATGATATACGAGACCCTTTACAAGCCGTTGTGTATTATACGGGCTTTGAAGGAGGTTTAGTGAACAATTGCAGTGAGTGGCTGATTTCCTGAAGTTTGTTCTATGAACATATAGATGGGTCATGGACTACATTATGAGTCATAGATCATGTTTCATGCCCTGAGGAACAAGAAAAAGTATTTTCTAAATATTCATCAAACGAAACCCCTATGGGACATAGAACACTTTACAAGCTGTAGGGGGTGTCGTAGATCACAAGTCCATTTTTGCAGCAACAATATATGAGAGCCTGATTACAAGCCGTGGAACACAATACGACCCGTAAAGTTGTTCGTGAGATATGCCGACCTAGTTATTCTATTTTGTTTAGGATTTGTATTTTAAATATTATAAAAATAAGATTTTAGGTTATTTTTCATTAAGTTTCTAGAGAGTTGAATAGTTTGAGAGAAAAATAGTGAGATTGAGTAAAGAAAACATTAGAGAGTTTTGAGAAACACTTATACTTTGATTTGATCTTATAATTTTGAGATTTCTACTGAAGATTGGATTTACTTGTGCTTAATTCAATTGTATCAGTGCTCTATTATGTTATTCTAATTCATTAAGTCTTGTATCTATCTAAATCATGAATAGTTAAATCTACAACTAGGGTTGTGGAAACCATGAAGAACTAACAAGGTAAAACCAAATAATTCATAATTCTTGGAAAGTGTGCATACATGTATTAATTAATTCTCTTCATTTCACATGTTTTCCAGTGGTGGCCAATATTAGAACTCACCTAATATTACTGATTGGACCAAGGTAGTAATTAATAGGAAAATAGATTAATTAACAGGATTCGATTGATGTGTTCTCGTCAAATCAACCAAACTGGGCCAAGGACAGGTTGTACTGGACTAATAGGTAAGCGTTAGTAATGCACACTGTGGAGATAGGCCATGTCACGTAGTGAAATTTGCTCTCACCTAGGCCAAAGGATTTTGTGAACTTAACTTACCATCCAACATTCTATACACTAGAAAAGAATTAGGTTGTTTGATGATGCTGAGTTAGGGAATCACGGGGAACACTATACCCTAGTTTCTCTCCATAGTGAGGGTTAGTTCTATTTCTTGACAATTATCACTTTATCCTCAAAACGGATGCATAACTTGGGTGACATCAAGATTTTAGGGTCGTTTCCAGAAATTATGGATAGACTTGGTTAATTCAAGTGATTTGGTTATTAATCCTTATTTTACCTTTTTTGTTGTTTTTGTTTCTTTGTAGGGTATAAGTTTATGCCTAATATGCAAAGTTAAGGCAGACTTTTGACTCTATTTGACCTAGAGAACATTGAGAAGAATGGCCCAAAATAATACCAACAATGCAGCTAATGCAACTCTGAATAAGAACGAGAATGAAAATTCTAACCATGAAAACCCACCTCTTCTTGAAGATATTGCTCCACAGGAATAGGATTTTAGTGCCAACGCTTATTAGTGGAATCAATACAAGTTGAATTCTATGGCTATGGAGGTGACTGGAGCTATTGTGTTTCCAGTACTACTGGTTGACACAAAGTTTGTTTCGAGTGGGTCACTTCAGATGATGTAGAACCATAGGCTATTTGCTGGCTTACCATTAGAAGATCCTCGTAGCCATCTACACAACATTGAATTTATTTGCAAGAGTGTGATAGGAACACATAATATGGATGATGTGGGACTTTGTGTCTTCGCATTGTCTGTTACAAGAAATGCAGCACTATGGCTATCTGAGCTCCCTCAGAGTTTGATCACCAGTTGGGCTACATTGCAGAAGGCCTTTTTGGAGAGATACTTCCTATGACCTAAGAAGCTCAAGTTGAAAGATCAGATCAACAACTTTGAAAACTTCCTAGTGACTCGATCAGTATTACATGGGAGCGGTTTACTAAGTGCTTGAGGAGTGCCTGGACCACAAGATTGTGGATAATGCCTTGTAGAGATCTTCTACCATGCCCTTGATAAAAATAGTCAAGCTTATGCTGATACCATTATGGGGGATATGTTCTTAGATCAACCATTAGCAAGGATTACCGAAATAATAGAGAGAGTGGTCAAGACCAATTGTGCATAGGGGTAAAGAGACAGAGGATCTATTAAAAGCTCGCATGCTATCAGTATTGGTTCGGAGCAAGCTAAGATAAATGAAGATATTATACAAGAGCTTTCCTGAATCCGTGCGGCCATGGAGGTGATGATGAAGCAGAATCAGGAGTGAGTTAAGGTAGTGCTTCGTAAGCTTCCAAGTGATTAATGTATGATGATCCCTACTATTTGGAGGACACTTATTTTATTGCTGATCAGATGGGGAGTTTCCAAACCAACGCCCAAGGTTCCAATAAGGACTATTAGTGCAAAGGTCAAGGAAACCAAGGTTTGAACTTCAATCAAGATAAAGCTTTCAGCGACAACCGCGAGGGATACTATGACTAAAATCAGGGCACAGATAGAGACGTAGAATGGGGCTGTAAGGATGGTTACAGAGATGGTCATTACGTTCCACCATACAGCCACAACATATGTGATAGTAGATCTAGATTTGAAGAGACGTTTGATCATCTATTGAAGAAAGCTGAGACACAAGATGAGACTCTGAGGGGGATGAAATTTGAGATCTCCAGTATCAATCATAAAATTGAGTCTCATTTTGTTACCATAAAACAACTTGAGCAACAGTTCGGTCAAGAGTTGACCCAACTTAATCAACGTCGGAGGCATACACTATCGAGCAACATAGTTCAGAATCCTAAGAATGAAGGGAAGTTGATGATGTTCACGCTACAATAAAAAAGCAATTGCTGTCAGCAATTTACCTAACTGAAGGTTAGGGTCGAATCTACAGTGAATACAAGGCTTTACTACAAGACTTCACTATTAATCATTTCAAGCATTTATAACTAAAATCTCTAAATGGGGGGAGGGAGTTTGCGATTCAAAGAACAAGGTAAAATAAATATTATACCACGACGCTAGAAAACACTTAATTTTAGGGACAACTTGGGAAATGTGTTTCCCATGGTTCATTAACTCGACTACCCTAGATAACATAACTACAATTGTAGATTCACATGCAGGATGACAACTTAGGTTTTTCTATCCCTCTTGTGAAGGTAAAGGTCGAATTTCACCATGGAGCTTGGTCGGTTACCATGGCCTGCCAACTAACTATTACTATAGTCCCAGTCAACCTCCCTATAGTTAGGTTTAGTTGATTAGACGGGAGCACATCAATCAAATCATGTCATCTATTTCCTTTTTCCTATTCGTCTACCTTGGTCGAGATCATGATTGTAGGCAGGATTTAGTGTTGGCCACCATAAACAACAACCAATATGAAGAGAAATGGATAACACATACAAAACCACAATCATAGAATGCAAGAAACCTAGGTCATCTCAAGTCAACTACCCATGGTTCCCACAACCTCAAGGTGTGGGTGCTTAGCTACTCATTGCTTAGGCCAAACCAACAAAAATGCAAATACAAGACATAGTTGGGAGTTTTACCATAAGCAATGAATAATGAAGACACCAAAGGTTGCAAACCACAAGCTTGATAGATTAATAATAAGCACAAAGCAAGGTTTACATTCCCCAAAATTGGGTTTTCCAAGAGAAAATGATAAGCTAAGCTAAAAACCTCAAAGTTTTCTTGAGAGTACATTCAAAGTTGATGAAAACATCTCTGTTTCGAATCCTCTTCTTTTAAAAACCTAACTTAAACTGTATATATTTTTTACAAAATAACCCTAAAAATTACCTAGGAAAGACAACTGGCAGCTAGTACACCTCGTAAGTATGATCGCAGGATGGCTTACGAGTTATAATCAGGGTCTCATATCAGGTTCTTGGCATCTTGGACTCATTTGTTACAATCCACTGGTACGAGTCATAGCTTGCCTCGTAGTCTAGGCCTTCAATTTTTAGGCCAACATTTTGGCTCTCTGATTCTTGGTACGAATCCATCTATACGAGTCATAGTGCAACCCATGACTCGTAGGATGACCTCATAGGTATGACCTCCACTTAGCAGATTTCTGATTTTTGGTCTCTATTTCTTGCTATGATGAACCCTACGACTCGTAGCTTGGGCCACGACTCGTAGGTAAACTCTTATGTCCTATGATTAAGCAAAATCCGCAGCTTTTTCCAAAATCACGCCAACCTAACTTTTCTGCTAGAACAACACAAAAAGACATAAAAATTATAAAAAGTCACATTAATAACTCATAAAATCCTTTGTTTTAGACATCAAATGTGTTGTATTTCAATAGAACATCAAGACCCCAACTTAGAATTGTTGCTTGTGCTCAAGCGACGACTCAATCTACGCAGACAAAGAGAAATACATAGTAGCTATACTAATGGTACATACATAATTCACTCTAATCCAGGGACTTAACTATCATTTTCAAAACCAGATTGCAAAGTTACTGAGCATAATAGAACATGATGATGAATTTGGCAACCCAACTATGATAAGCTAAGGAGCATCAACCATCCACAATTACTAGTGTAGCCATATGTTAATCAAGTAGTGCAAACGCCCTCACAGAAAAAAGTCCCTCTTACTCACTCAAGAGCATTTGGAATTTAGGGACTGAGGAAACATTCTCACTCTCACAATTGAAATTTATTCATATTGACTAACATCATGGACTTGCCTCTATACTTATCTTCTTACTTTGTGAAAAAGTGGATTTGGATCGCTTTAGGACTTATGGGCTTGTAACATAGGTTCAAGGGGATTTGGTATGACATCTTGAGCAAGTAGTGACTAAAAGCTATCCTTGAACCACGTTTACAAATATTTTTTGCTTTCATAACCCAACCCCTTTCATTAAATCCACCCTTATTTTCCTATTTTAAACTTTTCTCGAGTGCTTTCTTTCTATTTTCTCTTGTGCCTTATTTCGGAACTCATTTCTTACTACTTTTTCTCAACTCAAGGCACTTTTCTTTTCTTTTTCTTCACTTGACTCATGCTTTCTTCATTTCTTTCTTTATTTCCAAACTAACCAACTAATTATTATTACTTTACCACAATAAGGGCGACCTTTAACTTAGGCTTTTAGCCTGAGGTGAAGTACAAAATATCCATTCCCCAAACCAAGGCCACAATTTGTAGTCATCCTCAACTTAAGCTTTTTGCCTCAATTAAGTTCACATGTTCAAGGATAGACCAGGGTCAATATCAAGGTATTTCATCAAACAAGGTTAAGCTAGCAAGGTGTCACGAAAGAATGAGTACACGAGAAGCTCAAAAATTTGGAACAAGGGATTCACTCACTCATTTGGTAGGTCATTTAGGCTAAACATCGGTTCACTAAAATAATAAAGGCCTAATATTCTTTCCAAATCAACCGCATCATCAAACCAATCTTAGAGTAACAAGGCAAGTTTTGAGTCTATACAAGATGCATGAATGCAACAAAATAAGCTCATAACACATATGGCATTGCACCCACAATCAAGTATAGCCTCAAATTTCATGCTTAAAGCCTTAACTTACATTTACATTATCGGAACAAACATCACCAGATCATCGAAATGCATGAGTGCATCAATAATCATAATCGCAAAAATTTTGAGGGTACCCAATTTTTCAAATGTTCTAAAAAACGCATTTAAAGACTATGTATATGCCAACAGATAACACTAATATGAATTTACACATTGTCTATACTACGTAAACATGCTAGTTCAATAGAAAATTAAAATCATCCACAAGGAAAAAGAATCATGGCAAGAAAACCTTGAGATAAAAATTGGAGAAGTTATGGACTTGAGGATAGTCAGACTTCACCTTAATCCATAACTTCCTACACCTACCAAAATAGGATACTTTTTCCTCAAAGTAAAGACAAGAACGAAAACCAAACACAATAACATAGAAATATATATACACATATACATTAAAAACTAAAAACTAATATCCACAATATAAGTAAAAACAACATCCTATCATAAAAATATTTAAACACATCAAAAAACCAACATAATAAAAAGATTGTCGAACAATAAAACAAAGTATCCATAAGGACAAAATAAGAATTGGGGTAAAAAGAAATCAAACATCATGGTGCATCAAGCACCGATCTCTGGCTAGTCAGCGAGGTCTTGTGCTACCATCTCCATCACAGCAGTACCCGAGCTACCCTCTCCATGTGGGGTGTGCTGCTCCTGATCTCTCTAAATTTCCGCCAGCAGGATTGACTCTTGCATGACCTCCTCTGGTATCGGCTCCTCCACCGGGGTTAATGGGCCATCAGGTCAAGGCCTCTTTTGGCTCATCTCTGGATAATCTGTCTCAACAGGCCTCTTCCAATGAGCATACGGGTAGTCAGCTAGCCAGTCAAACACCTCGTCACCTGCCGATGCTACCTCTGAGACTACGATTGGGGCTGCGAACATCTGTAGTAGGTCGACCTTAAAATTTTCCAACTCCTATGTCACTGCGCTCATGTCAGCAGGCCGAGCACCCTCAAGTCTCTGCTGGACTCTAACCTTAAATACATGAACTCGGGTATCCACCGCTCTAACTCTCTTATCTACCAATGCATGGGTGTATGCATTCATCCTCTTCTCCAAGTCCCTCATGATCTGGCTGACCCAAGGTCTGATCGGTGCTGCTAAAGCTTGAAGCCTGGACTATGCCGTAGCCACCCTGTGCAATAGTACCTGAAAAACAATAGTAGAGATAATAGAATCAACTTTGTAATATAGATACTGCTGGTGCTAGCATACTGGTGGATGGTATGGACTCGATCTCAACAACTGGCGAGGGATCTGTAGCAACTGAACTAGTGCCGATAGCAACTAGAGTAGTGCCAGCAACAACTATAGGTGAACCCTGAGTCTGAGGCTCTTCTGTGAATGGATCAAACATCGGAGGAAAAACTATTCTCTATAGGGCCATCGGGTTCTCATTAGCCTTTATAAGGATGTGATCTATGGAGTGCAGGGCCTCTACATGTGGATCCAAGTGAAGGGAGCACACACCCCTGCCTCATTACATGATTGATGTATTAAGATGGAAAAAGGTAATGAAGTCTGAGTACGAATTGCTGACTCGTGGATCTATTCGGCCATGACTCGTGCCCAATTAATATCGTAGCCAGCCAAAATGCTAGGTAGTAGTTTAACCCTTTCTAGGATGATCACATTATCTGTAAAGGTGGTTCTAATGCACCAACGAGTAAGAGACCACCAAAACTTGTCTCTGAGAGAGGTGGGATTTCACGATCTGAAAACTATCATTTGTGACCCACGTAGGTTCCAAACCCTCCAAGCATATCTGGCTAGCTATCCAACTGAGCAACTCTGACTTTATATCCACATTCCTCTCGCTCACTGCTTTTCTCATCTTAGTAATTTTAGCATCATACTCTATGGTGGAATAAGGCACTATGTAGTTTGGCCCAAACTAAACCCTCCTAATAGTCTCCTTTAAACTATCAACAATTTCGCCCCGCACTAGAACTTCTGCAACCTTGGCTACTCTATGGTCTTCTTCCCTCGAGGAAGATCTTGAGAATAGTCACATAATAGGTAGCATGAAATTCCCACACTAGATATGGGGCATACTTGTGCAACTTTTGTGATAGACATGCAATTCCGTGACGATTGATCTCTGTCTCCAAGTCAAGTACTCTACTCAATCTGGAATCATTGATTCTCGATTCCTCTTGAAATTGTCAAACCAGCATCCCCTGACCCTTTGGGTCCAACAGTTTGTCATATGTCTCCTGCATGCTTGGAACATACCATCTACTATTTCTGGAATCCATAGAAGTGACAGAGGTAGTAGGATCCGCCAAAGGTTGAAAACTAGTCTCCTCAGGTAGGGTATGAGATGTCTCAATGGATTCTGATTCTGAAAGTGAATGACCATCATCTGATCCATCTTCATTACCCTCCTCTTCAGATTGAGAGGGACTAGTAACTTCCATTGGTATTTGTTCAGCTCAGGCTCAAGACTGAGGCACATTTGCCTCGGGGTCTATCTGGACACTGTGAACTTCCATAGAGCCCTTAGATATTTCATCATCAAATAGGTCATCCCTCAACTGTCTTCCCTAAGCTTTAATAGGCCATTTTCCAACCTTTGGCGCCATATAACCTAAAAATTCATCCCACAAATATAACGTGAGCACCATAGTGTTTGAAATAGATAGAAACTGCAAGGACAAATTAACAATAGAAATCTAAACACTAAACGAAAACTCAAACATAGTGCACTGATTTAGGTTTAGATTTGTAGGTAAAAGGCACATGTATGACTCGTAGGTAGACTTATGAGTCATACAAGGGCCTCATAATTTTGAGATTCCTGGGAGATAACATTTTGATCACAGAAATGAGCCTTAGGTATGACTCGTAAGATGACCTAAGAGTTGTAGTCTAGGATTTAGTCCGGAGCAGAATATAATTTAAAACAAGGTAGGTTCCATGAGTCCCTTACTACGATTCATAGTGAATATTGCGAATCATAGATGGGTCTCGTAGGGTAAGTAATAAGGAGCATCAGGTGACCAGTGCCTCTTGCAAGGGGCCACTACGACCCGTAGGGTTACCTACAACTCATAGTGGGTCCTTGTGGTAGAGAACAGAATCCACCTGTGGTGCTTACAATCTACCCTACAGAACCAAGGATCATGCAGAACATATTTAAACAGCATCAAAGCATACTTCATCATAGACATGCAATTAGAACCACTATGAAATTTGTCAACACAACCAACTAGTGCCCCATAGTTAAACAACAATCCCCAACTACTTTCACTAAATACCTAACATTAATGAGTCTCCAAGGCATAATCATCGACAGTCAACCTTACCACCACCCAACAAGGGCAATCAGACCATTCAAAAATATGCTAGGGAATTCAACAGACCCAACCCAAATCATCACGTTCATATAATCAATTTCTCATGTGTGATCCCAAAATGATCGAGAAATTAACATTCATTCAACAATATTTAGGGATCATAACATGGATGCCAAAAGTAACCATGAAAACTTACAAATTGAGAAAATGAAGATAAATGAGAGAGCAAAGAGTACGCCGAAACCCTAGAAATATAGTGTCCATGATGGAGTATTCATAGGAAAATGACGTGGGTAGCCAAAATTTGATCCGAATAGTTAATGGGGTGGAAGGTTTGGGGATTTCCGATAGAATTAGGGTGTAGAAATGAAAATGGGTGTCAAATTTTTTTTTGAACTCCTTTAATAACAAACTTGGTCACCCTTTAAAAGTTATAGATCAGGGCTACAAGACCCCTACTACGAGTTGTAGAGTGGCCTACAACCCATAGGTCCTGGTCTCATAGTAGTCCCAACACTTGTTAAAATTTAGAATTCATACCTGGGCACTACGAACCCCACTTACGACTTGTACGAGCCCTTACGAATCATACGGTTGGCTTGTAATGCATGTGCTTACTTTTTATACTCATTGTTTCCCTCTACGAGACATGACTACGAGTCGTTGAGCTCGTTACGGCTCGTAGGCCTGCTTATGGAAGCTGCTCTACATATTATTTTCTTCAACTATTTAGCTTTTGGTCAGTCCCTGCAGATCACACTAGAAGATATACCAATGTCTGGAATAATACAACTGATACAATACCTCATCACATCAAAATAAACATCAAATTACTACTAAGCAATTCAAACAAATGACCTAAACTTAAACAGTCCAAAAATATAAGAGATCCTTGGATTGCCTCCCAAGAAGTGCCTTGTTTAATGTTGCAGCTCAACCATGCCATCATGTATAATTAGACTTTTCCATGAGTTCCATCACTGCTCCTTCTGTCCCTCTTTTGCTTTTCTTGTACTACCTCCAGTTTCTCAGCAATCTGCTCCATCATATCTCCGAGCCTTTGCATTGACAAGGTTTACTCTATTTTGTAGTTATTTTTTAGAACATCGAACTTTATCTCCTGGACAATGTTATATTGCTCATTGGCCTTGATCATACTTGTTCAAGAATATGCTCAATCCTTGTCAACTTATCAGTGATGCAATGTTGGTGCAGTAACTTCGGCCAATTTGACAGATTCTCACTTTTGGGATTACCTGGGGCTCCTTTCAATGCACTAGTGGATGGTCCGGCCTATCCTTGAAAGGGTTGGTAGACTTGGGCAACTGTCGATATCTTGTCAATATGCTCAGTGATCTATTTAAATGGTCATCTTAGGAACTCCCAACAGTCCCCTCCAAACAATGCATCAGCATGCTCTTATTTCTCAGAGGATAGCGCTCGATAGAAATTAGTTGCCAATTCATCATCAGTTAGACAGTGGTTTTGACTCGTCGTCAAGCACTGCTTATACCTTTCCCAAGGTACCACCAAATGTTCTTGTAGCACCCTTTTGAAATTGCAGATGTTTTTCTATAGCTTTTGCTTATTGGGCTCCTTATAGAAGTTCATGAGGAAGACGCTCCATACCTCCCCCAGTTAGAACAAAGATCGGGTGGGAGAATTGACCACCATTCCTCAACCTCACTCTGGAGCATCATGGGAAAATGTTGAAGAGCCATGGCCTCCCAAGCAGGTTGTCTTGTCCCAAGAACCCCCCTCAAAGTTTGAGTAAAATTTTGCAAGTGAGTTTGGGGGTCTTCTGATTCTTGTCCATAAAACAAGGCTCACCTCTGCAATGTCTCCAACAAATCGGTTGCTATATAGAGCTTTTGTTTAGTCTTGGTGCCAACTAACCTGTGAATAGGCTAAACAGCAAAAACAAAAAAATGGAAAAGTAAACTACAGGAGAGTTTAGAAATTAACACTAGAACTAACTAATAGTGAAATCAAGTCAAAACCTAGCCATATTCCCAGGCAACAATGCCATAATTTTGTATGATCTTCATGCTCCAGTAAGAAAGCGGTCCCTGTAAACAATTAATCTAACCAAAGGTTAGGGTCGGATCCATAGGGAATACACGGCTTGACTAGAAAACTTCACTATTAATCATTTCAAGCATTTATAACTAAAATCCCTAAATGTGGGGGTGGGGGGTTGTGATTCAAAGAACAAAGTAAAATAAACACTATACTAATATGCGAGAAAACACTTAATTTTAGAGAGAACTTGGGAAATGTATTCCCCATGGTTCGTTAACTTGATTACCCTAGATAACATAACTACAATTGGAGATTTGCATACAGGATGGTAACTTAGGTTTTTCTAGCCCTTTTATGAAGGTGAAGGTCTAATTTCACCATGGAGCTTGGTCAGCTACCATGGCGTGCCAACTAACCATTACCTATTGTCCCAGTACACCTTCCCTTGGTTAGGTCTGGTTGATTAGATGAGAATACATCAATTAAAAGTTGTCATCTATTTCCCTTTTCCTATTCGTCACTACCTTGGTCGCGATCATGATATTAGGTAGGTTTTGGTGTTGGACACCACCAAACAACAATCTATATGAAGAGAAAAAGATAATATATGCCAAACCCCAATCATAGAAACGCGAGAAACCGAGGTCATCTCAACTCAACTACCCATGGTTCCTATAACCCCAAGTTGTGGGTGCTTAGCTACTCATGGCTAAGGTAAAACCAACAAAAATGCAAATACAATACATAGTTGAGAGTTTTACCACAAGCAATGAAGAATGAAGACACCACAAGTTGCAAACCACAAGCTTGATAGATTGACCATAAGCACAAAGTGAGGTTTACAATCCCCAAAATTGGGTTTTCCAAGAGAAAATGATAAGCTAAGCTAAAAATCTCAAAGTTTTGTTGAGAGTAAATTCAAAGTTGATAAAAACTTCTCTATTTAAAATCCTCTTCTTTTAAAACCCTAACTTAAACTATATATAGTATCTATAAAAAAACCCCTAAAAATTACACAAAAAGACAGCTGGCAGCTGGTACGCCTCACAGGTAAGATTGATAGGATGGCCTACAAGTTGTAATTGGGGTCTCGTATCAGGTTCTTAGCATCTTGGACTCAACTATTATGACACATTGCCACAAGTCATAACTTGGGCTATGACTCGTATGCTCATCTCGTAGTCTAGGACTTCAGTTTTTGGTCCAACATTTTAGCTCTCTGATTCTTGCTACGAGTCCACCTATACGAGTTGTAGTGCAACTTATGACTCATAGGATGACCTCGCAGGTGTGAACTCCATTTAGCAGATTTCTGATTTTTGGTCTTTGTTCTTGCTACGACATATCTACGACTTGTAGCTTGGGCTATGACTCCTAGATGAGCTCATATGTCATATGATTCTGCAAAATCTGCAACTTTTATTCAAAATCATGCCAACCTAACATTTTTACAAGAAAAACGTAAAAACACATACAAACCATAAAAAGTCGCATTAAGAACTCACAAAATTCCTTGTTTTAGGCATCAAATGAGTTGTATTTCGACAGCACATTAGTAGTGCATCATGGTTACTACTCATCGTGCAAAGAGCACCATTGATCCTCCTATGCCAGCTGATGAGGGTCATGTTCAAGAGGAGACCATTGTGGTCAGGGATACGGATATCAAAGATGATAGTGGCAAGGATGGGGTGAGTGAAGCTACTGATGCGCCATACAAGTTGAAGCCCATTCCTAGGCTTCATCCTTCCTTCTCTCAAATAATTAAAAAGAGGAAGGAAGAAGGCAAGGTCAAGCAGTTTCTCTCCATGCTGAAACAAATCTCCATTAGTATCCATCTCATTGAGGCATTGGAGAAGATTTCAGGGTATGCAAAGTACGTGAACGATCCGGTTATAAAGAAGCGCACTATGAGTCAAGAGCTGTCCTAAGAGCTTCAAAATTATAGTGCAATTGCTACAAGGTCCTTGGTATAAAAGCAAGAAGATCCTGACGCTTTTACCATACCCATGCACCATTTAAGATATGGAGTTTGCAAGGGTACTATATGGTCTTGGTGCCAACGTTAATCTGATGCCCCTTGTAGTCTTCAAGATGCTAGGATTGGGAGCCCCTACTCGGACGAGCACACGATTATTGATGGCTGATATCATGGTGAACTAGCCTATGGGGATATTATATGATGTCATTGTAAAGGTTTAAAATTTCATATTCTCCATAGACTTTGTGATCTTGGATTCCAAAGTCAACTTCGATGCCCCAATCATCTTGGTAGGACCATTCCTAGCCACTGGGCGAGTACTGGTGGATATGAAAATTGGTGAACTTAGATTTAGATTGTACGATGAACAAGTTTTATTCAATATCTGTCAGTTTATGAAAAGGCCAGATGATTTAAAGAATGAGATTTCGGCAATTGGTGAAGTTTGAGTAACCAAGTTGTCGAAGTTGTGCTGTGATAATAAATCAGGTGCTACTTAGAAGGTAACCTAAGGTTTTTGATGTAATAGTTGTAGTTGGAGCTTTACTTTTAATTTTTAGACTTGTAGATAGTTTATTTCCTTATATTTTGGTTGTAATTTTAGACATTTGGCTGGATGCATACAGAGTAACAGTGTGTTCTGTGAAGAATGTGCAGGTACATGGCTAAGTCAACCATTTTTGGCTGAGAAGGGCATCAGGAAGTGCTCTATGACTGGTTCTACAGGTCGTATCACTTTACGAACATACACTATCTTGTAGATATTTCCGGTAATCAAAAGGTTGTGCTCCCCATCCCATGAGCAAACTTTATGATCTGTAGATAAAATTATGGCTTGTGAATGGGACTCATGGACCCCAGGTAAGTCTTCTGAATGTTTGACAAAGTGTGGGGGGTCTATACGACGAACCTTATGGGTTATACTTCATATTACAACTCATATACTAGTCCATGAAACCCAGTCTTGAAAACTAAGGTTTGGATGTTCAACAAAACCACAATTCACGAGTCGTAAGATACTCTAAGGCCCGTCATTGGTGTTTCACAGAGTCTAGGCCCATTAGTTTTTGACAGAACTAGTCAAAATATAAATATTGAGGTCAAAATATTTTGACTTTATTTCATCACTAAATTACGAAAACTACCTAGTTAACCCCCACCTCCAAATTTTTCGACCACCGATGGTAATAGCCCCTCCATTTTTCAGCAAGTTATTCAATGCCCTAGGGTTTCTAGTATCTCATATTTGGTAAGTTTTTGGTTAACCCAGCACCATTAATTTGCCTATATTTATATGGTTAAATTGAAAATTATGTCGAGAATTGTTATGATAAACAAAAACCCATGTATGAAAATAGACTTGCCCATTCATGAAATATGTGTCTAAAATCGAAATTTGGTGTAGTTGCCTTGTTGTATGTTTGAATGATGTGTTTTGGCACCTATTGAATCACCCACCATTTGTGATGAATTGATTATGTGTGTAAGTTGGTGTGTATGATGATATGGGTGCATAATTTTGATATTAATTTGTTCATACGGGGTTGGAAGTGTTGGGGAAGCATGCTCAATTATTTTTGATGGGGTACAAGTGTTAATTATCATGTTGGGCTATTGAAGGTTGGGTTGAAAATCATATGGGTATGTGCATATTGCTTCGATGCTGGTAGTATAGCATTGAAAGAACTCGTGTGAGGTATGTATTGATGGACTTAGAAGCTCAGGTGACTGAGTTTTCTAGCTTACGAGTGGTTTTTACCACCATTGGAACATTCCACGAGTCGTAATTACCCCTCGTACAAGATTCCAGAAAACTTATGTTTTTGAGAACCCATCAGACAAGGCCTTCTATACTCATAAAATAATTTATGGTTCATACAAAGGTCTCGTGGATCCCTATCTGAAATAAATTCAGACACTGGAATCCTCTATGACTCAGTCTATGACTCATACAACATTCTATGAGTCATACCTGGTCTAGTAGACATTTCCAGTAAACAAAAATTTTTGTGACTACTATTTTACGAGATCCTTCTACAACTCGGAGTTTCCATTACGGCCTATAGAGGTGCTTTCGTAGACCCTTGTGCAACTGAGTCTGAGTTGATTTTGCATTTCAATTTTTGATCTATAGGACAAATCAAGGTGCATAAATATCTATTTTTCAGGTACTATGGGTTCGAAAGCAAACCATGAGGAAAATTAGGGCCCTGTAGAGGAGGATAAGGGATGAGCCCTTGAGGGATGAGCAGGTCTCCACCCCGAGTAGTTCATTAGAGCAGCTCAACATCCAACCCAACCAAGAGGCTGACAGACCATAATGAGGCTCCTTCCAGAGCTGGGTAGACTTAAGCTCTTATCATTCATAATCTCCATTCTGATGAGGGAGATCACAACAAAAGTGACTCTATTCAGATGACTCCTTCCAGAGAGGAGTCACGCTCAAGTTCAGGCTCTTGCGACGGCTCGGAGACAAAGTCTTCTCCCGCACCGCGGGCATCACTATCTCCACCAGAAGCTCTTACTCGTCGGTGGTATATCGCAGGCAGATGAAACATCTACACTGAGGACTTACAAACTACAGAGTGGAGTAAGATAGTTTGCTCCATTAATGAGAATCCTTGAGTTATCTCAGACAAACTCAACAGTAGCCTCGGTCTCAAGGACACTATGATCAAATAGGGGTCCCAGTTGCTGACTAAATCGCTTGGGAGGTACTCATCAACTGTGGTAAGGGAGTCCTACACATACTTTGCAGCCATGATTCACATTACCCTTCCCAATGGGAAGAAGCCCCTTGCTCAGTCCAGACTAATCGAGACAAGAGTGAGGGGCTGACGGGTGGACATCTCAAAGACAACCATTTGATGTATGTTGTTTGGGCAAGAGTTCCCTGCTCCTAGATCCACAACAGAGTTTGACTACAAAGTGGGGTAGACGAGGAACCTGATGGTGATTAGATATCTATAGCACAGAGCAAGCTTGATGAGATGGGTGGCTGGTTTGATTATTGAGCAGGGTCCGAACCTAGATGGGTCGCCATTCACTCGGAGCCTATTGTCAAGGCTTCTCTTTCTATCCTTACAAAATTTTGGTGGATGGTTGTCAGATCACACATCAATTTGATACTTGCTAATAATACTATAATGACAAAGCGTGCAGTGTTAGTTCCCTACATCTTGGTTGGCGACGAGATAGATTAGGCTCGACTCATTGCTGAGTAGATCCTTGAGGCCACCTTGAAGAGGTCCACCTCCCCCTTTTCTATGATTGATCGACAAACTCTATTTAAGGTTAAGGGTGGAGAGCCTACACTAGCTGGACTCTCTGATCAAGGTCGAACGTACGTTAGATGATATCCTAATCAAGGCTGAGGAAAACCCAATGACACTCTGGTGAGCACCGCACTAGCCTGCCCCTATGAAAGAGATGTTCATCCCAGTGCGACCACCTAAGGTTCCTAAAACACTCTATATTTGCCTAGGAATGCCACCATAATTATGATTTCCTTATATCTCAAATCGGAAAGAACCCTCCACATAGCTCGGAAAGACCCTACGATGCGTTTTTTTCAATATCTCAAAATTCATGCAGAATTTCACAAATCTGACCTCATATTCTAGTTTAATAGGCAAACTTGAGTGGGAAAATGTGTACCTACAAGGCATACTTTGTCCTTGCCAAGAAAAATAATTTTTGGTGAAACTTCGTAAACATAGTAGCTATCCGCAGCGCAGACTAGTTCAAAACCTTCTAAAAAATTATTCTATTTACTCCAGGGAAGTTGGGTAATAACCCTATACCTACATACACGAAAGTCCCTCATTTTCTAGCCATTCTGAGCCCTGAAAACCAACCAAAAGCCTCTCAAGATCCTTTCTAACCTTCATCAAATTCTCCATTCACTCTCAAGATTTTCAAGAAGTCTTACGGAAATTCAAGGAAACAAACTCAAGCCCCAAGTCCTCCTCAAGATTTGAGTATCCTAATATCTTTTCGAATCTAAGGATTTCATTCAAGCTTTAAGCCTCCATTCCAAATCTTCTTCAAGAAACTCTCCAAAGCTAAGGTATGTGAGTTTCAACCATTAAGTCCTTTCACCCATGGTGCCCTAATCTCCTTTTAATCTTGCATGATTTAAAGTTCATTTTACTGATGGGTTCACTAGTATGAACATGTCTATGAACTATGGTAAAGCAACATAAAATTATGATAGTTTTGCTATGTTTTGAGCTATAAATCTTGGATCTATTGTAAGATGTGATGAGGGGTTTTGGTGTATATTGATTGACGGTATTGTAAGGTATTGATTGATGGTTTTACAATGAATTTTCTTGAATGATTTCATCTCTGAATTGTATGCTCTTGTACCCCCATTACACACCCGCTAAGTGTTTGATAAAATGTCCAGTTATGGTTTCTTTAGGAACTAAAGATCTAATGTATCTCCTATGAGTTGAATGGCCATATTATGATGAAATGATTATGGAAGTAATATATATGATGACTATATGATGATGATAGGAATTTTTATATCAGTTACTTTCATGAAAGAGTACCTATGGTGTTGCAAGTAGATTGTTGGGTTTCCATGTTTGTTGTGCTCTTGAGAAAATGGAGAAGGTCTTCCCTTGTTTTATGAAATGAAATGTTGTAATGAGCTAGTTCTATGATCTCTACCGAAAAGGCTATGTCGTAAGGTAGAATTACTAATAGTTTCTACCAAAAAGATCATATTGTAAGGTATGGACACCCTTACGAAAAGGCCATGTCGTAAGGTAGAATAACTAATAATTCCTACCAAAAGGATCATATCATAAGGTATGGACACCTTACAAAAAATGCCATGCCATAAGGTAGAATAACTAGTAGTTACTACCAAAAAGATCATATCATAAGGTATGGACACCCTACCGAAAAGGCCCTGCCTTAAGGTAGAATAACTAGTAGTTCCTACTGAAAAGACCAAATCAAAAGGTATGGACACCCTACCGAAAAGGCCATGCCATAAGGTATAAAGACTAATGGTTCCCAATAAAAAGATCATACCGTAAGGTGTAAAAATTCTATCGAAAAGGCCATGTCGTAAGGTAGAATGAATCACAACTCCTATCTAAAAGATTTTATCATAAAGTAGTAGAAGTCTTATACTATCTACCAAAAAAACTTTGTCGTACGGTAGGGGTATTGGTAATAATCTCCCAAAAGGTTATACCATAAGGTGAGTGGGGTCCATTTGGTCCATTTCATAAAGATTGGTAAGAAAGGGTTGAGTACGTATTCCATAATGAGTTACATTCCTTGATCATGATTTACAAGGACATTTTACCTTAAGCATTGTTCATGCATGCCATGTTGCAAATGTACTATTTCTTGCTATGATTATGCATTTTGATTATTACCTATCTCTTGTTGTATTGCTTCCTACATACTTAGTACATTCTAACGTACTAGTACATACTCTATTCCTACATGATATCACTATGTAAGAACCGGAGCCCTGCTTGGGCATCTCCATTTCGGGGACGCTACTTATGATCTCTTGTTATGTAGTACGACTTTGTCTTAGACTTATGTATTGACTATGAGGATGAGCCCGATTGCTTTGTCTAGGCCCCCGCTCTTATCTATATAATAGTGATGTTGTTGGACATGTTATGTATCTATGCTATGAGCTTGATTCTATTGACTCTTGATATTTCTGATATGGGAAGTTTCTCCTTAGTCCCAATTTCCCCTTGTTTACATTTATCTCTTGTTATCATTCTAATTGGTTCCGCGACCAATGATGTATAATGATATACTATGAGTCCTGTTTGGGGTTCCTTCAGGTTCCCCATTCTTCGGTCATGTCTGTTCCCTAAGATTGGGTCATGAGAAAGGTGGTATTAGAGCACAAGGTTGTTAGATCCTTGGAGTCCAACACACCACGCAAACTAGAGTCTTATTCATAGTTATATTGTGCACCACAACTATGAGTAGGAGGCTATGAGACATTTTAGGAAGTGTCTCCCTTCTTTATGTTCTAAGTCATGCTATAGAGTTGGAGTAAGTCCCCCCCCTCCAATGATTATTCTTTGCTCTTCTAATTGATCATGCCGCTTCAAAGAGGATAGGCGAAGGAAGGTAAGTTGAAGGTTTTGATTTTTGATAGATCCGAGTTTCATTATTCCTTTCATTATTACTTTTGATTGCTTGTGGACTTCTTGTGTGTCCCGAATTGTTATATGAACCTTTGGTGTCTATCCTTTTTGTTGAGTGTATTGTTGCTAGAAGGTTCATAGATGTTGATCCGGGTTCATATTGCATTAAGTCTTGCCTTGTGGCTTGTTGGAGTAGATATGGTGGAATTGGCGTCATACTTGGGATGGAATGGTTGCATGTATATTGTGTCTTCATGGATGGTAGAACCCATAGAGTTAGAATCCAACTCCCTGTGAACCTGTCTTTCCGTGAACCCGTCTTTGAGTGGGAGGTTGTCAAGTGGAAGCAAAGAAGGTAGGTCCATTTCTTGTCTTAAGGTATAATTGATCCGTAAGGGTTGCATTCATCATCTTGAAAGAGTTAGGAGTGTTGAACCTAAGGTATTTTCTATTGAGATGTTTTCAATAATCAATGAGTTCTTGAGAGTCCTTTATGATATTTTGAATTTGGGGTAGTGTCTTTTGGTTTGACTAGTGTACCGGCTATGCCTATATGTCTCATGAATAAGATCTTTAGTCCTTGCTCTATTAGGTTTATGATTGTTTTGGTATATTGGTTCGTTTCCCTAAGTGACGAAGTGCATGTGAGTCATTTTAGGGTAGTAGTACAAAGTTTAAGGAGGAAAGATGGATGCTAAATAGGAGTAATAGGAGTTTGGGTTCTAAGAGGTTGCCTTTCTAGGTCGTTTTGTGTCGGGTGATGGTATTAAGGTGAACCCTAGTAAGACGAAAGTGATTAGAGATTAGCTTATACCTTGACTTCATCGGATATTAAGAGCTTCTTGGACTTAGGGAGTTATTACTGGAGTTCGTGAATAGGTCCCTTCTATTGCTTGTCCTATGACTTAGTTGACCCTAAGTAAGGCAAATGTTGTGATTGACGTTTTGAGTAGGGTGATTTGATAGGTCAGGGAGTTGCTATTCTTTGTCTTATTCCTTTCTGCTAATAGGATACATACGTGTGTCCTAGATGTTTACGTGAGTCTGTAGTGGCTAGAAGGGGTCTATAAGGATTTCCCTAGGTTCTTATTGCATAGAAGTCTTGTTTTATGATCTTAGTTAAACTTAGCTTGATGTCTTGGAGGTCTTAAAGAGGTTCAACTATTTGTATACATGCTTTCTATGAGTGTAGGACCCGTAAGGTTGTAATATGTGGGTTAGGGATGGTCGACTTATTAGGTCAACTACAGTGGGTTAGTCACTTCTCTAAGGTTGATTTGAGGTTCAGGTTTTGTTCCAAAGTGTGGATGAGGATAAGTGATATCCCTAAGTTTCCTCTCAAATTACGAAGGAGCATTTCGAATATTGGTAGAGTTGTTGGTTGAGTTATGCTCAGTTATGTTTACGGTCTCATAAATAGGGTCTTATAACCTTACCTTGGCATGTTTTTGGTGGCCTCTAGTGGTGGAGCATCGATTTAGTTAGAGCTTATGAACCATTTGGGGGTAGTTTCACAAGTCTTGGGAGATGAGAGGTTGTTTGCTAATTATGGTAGTTATGAGTTGAGGGTAACAAGAAGGTGGTTAGAACTCCTTAAGGATTATGATATGAGTGTGCATCATTTTCCTCAGTAAGGCTAATTTTTTGGTCGATGCTCTAGGTAGCCTAGCATGTGTTGTTCATGGTGGAAAAGAGGAGACTAGTGGGGTCCATCAGTTTGTTAGATTGGAGTTTAGGTTGAGGGAAGTTGAGCATGGTGGTGTAGCATTCTTGGTGGTTCAAAATCTTCTTAGGTTAAGAGGTCTAGATTAGGCAAGGCCTTCACCTCCGGCTTATTAGAGATGGAAGATTTGGGTGAGAGAATGAAAGGGTGGAGGTTGTCTCCCAAGGGGGAGATGGTAGTTATGGTACTAAGTGGGCTAGGAGTATTTAAGGTTGACAATTGATCTGTGAATTATGGGTGATGTTGAGGATAAGTTGGCTCAGGAGAAGGTCCCTGTGGAGGTGTTGGATGGGTGAGTGGAGAAATTAATTTATAATGGTATGGTGTTCGCCAAGGCGCTTCGGAAGAGTCGTCTATCCATTTTTGTTTCTCGGGGAGCCGGTGCGGACATTGAGAAGCAATATCAGTATTTCTTTCATTCTATTCAAGCTTATGATAACATGTCAAATCCTTTGTTGTTATTTCAAGTCTTATGTTTCGGCCCCTATGTCATTTTCATGTATTCATGTTTATGTTAACAAGTTCATGACGATTTTTGACACTCGGGTTGAGATTTTTGAAAATGGTGTTTAAGTGCATTATTGCATTCTTAATGGGGCTGATTTGTTCATGATTACTCTTTTTACGTACATTTCTTCGATATTCGGGGATGAATGTTCCCAAGGGGGATATTGAAACACCCTACACTTGCCTAGGAATTCCCCCATACTCGTAATTTTCTTATATCTAAAATCGAGGATATTTAAACACCCCTTCACGTAGCTCAAAAAGACTCTATGATGAATTTTTTCAATATATCAAAATCCATACATAATTTCACAAAATTCTGTGGGAGAACGAGTACCTATAAGGTATACATTGTCTGTGGCAAGAAAAATAATTTTTGGTGAAACTTTGTAAAATGGCAGCTGTCCGCGATGCGATCATGACACGGACTAGTTCAAAAACTTCCGAAAAATTGTTCTTTTTACTCCAGGGCAATTGGCTAATAACCCCATACCTATATATACGAAAGTCCCTCATTTTCTAGCCGTTTTGTGCCCTAAATACCAACCAAAAATCTCTCAAAATCCTCTCCAATCATCATCAAATTCTCCATTCATTCTTAAGGCTTTCAAGATGTCTTGTGGGAATTCAAGGAAACCAAGTCAAGCCCTAAGTCCTCCTCAAGAGTCAAGTGTCCCAATCTCTTTCTGGATCTAAGGATTCATTCAAGCTTCAATCCTCCATTTCAAATCTTCCTCAAGAAACTCTCCAAAGCTAAGGTATGTGGGTTTCAAAAATTGGGTCCTTTCACCCATGGTGCCTTAATCTCCTTTTTACTCAATTGCATGATTTAAGGCTTATTTTACAAATGGGTTTACTAGTATGAACATGTCTATGAACTACGTTAAAGCTACATAAAGTCGTGATTGTTTTGCTATGTTTTGAGGTATAAATGTTGGATCTATTGTCGGATTTGATGAGGGGTTTTGGTGTATATTTCTTGAGGGTATTCAAGGTGTTGATTGATGGTTTTAAAATTGATATTCTTGCATGATTTCATCTCTAAATTGTATGGTCTTGTACCTCCATTACACACCACTAAGTGTTTGATAAAATATCCGGTTATGGTTTCTTGAGGAAGTGAAGGTCTAATGCATGTCTTATGAGTTGAATGACCATATGATGATTATATGATGATGAAACGATTATGGAAGTAATATATGTATATGATAACTATATGACAATGATAGGAATGTTTATGTAAGTTACTTTCATGAAGATTCCCTATGGTGTTGCAAGTAGATTGTTGGGTTTCCATGTTTGTTGTGCTCTCGAGAAAATGGAGAATGTCTTCCCTTGTTCTTTGAAATGAAATGTTGTGATGAGGTAGTTCTATGATCTCTACCAAAATGCAATGCCATAAGGCAGAATAACTAATAGTTCCTACCGAAAAGATCATACCATAAGGTATGGACACCCTACCGAAAAGGCCATGCCGTAAGGTAGAATAACTAATAGTTCCTACCAAAAATATCATATCGTAAGGTATGGACACCCTACCAAAAAGTCCATGCCGTAAGGTAGAATAACTAATAGTTCCTATCAAAAATATCATATCATAAGGTATGGACACCCTACTGAAAATGCCATGCCGTAAGATAGAATAACTAACAGTTCCTACCAAAAACATCAGATCGTAAGGTAAGGACTTCTACCGAAAAGGCCATGCTATAAGGTATAAGGACTAATGGTTCCCAACGAAAAGATGATATTGTATGGTGTGGACATTCTATCAAAAATGCCTTGTTGTAAGGTAGAATGAATCATGTCTCCTACCAAAAAGATTTTATCATAAAGCAGGGGACGTCTTATACTATCTACCAAAAAGACTATGTCGTACGGTAGGGGTATTGGTAACACTCTCCAAAAAGGTTATACCATAAGGTGAGTGGGGGTCATTTGGTCCATTTTTTTGAAGATTGGTAAGAAGGGGTTGAGTATGTATTCCATCATGAGTTACATTTCTTGATCAATATTTCCAAGTATGTTTTACCTTAAGCATTGTTCATTCATGCCATGTTGCTAATGTACTATTTCTAGCTATGATTATCCATTTTGACTATTGCCTATCTTTTGTTGCATTGCATCCTAAATATTTAGTACATTCCAATGTACTAACACATACTCTATGCATACATGATATCACTATATAGGAACCGGAGCCCCTCTTGAGTATCTCCACCAACATAGTTAGCATGGTACCACTCAAGCTTTTTAGTAAGCCCTCCATTTCGGAGACGTTACTTATGATCTCTTTTTATGTATTATGACATTATCTTTTACTTATGTATAGACTATGATGGTGAGTCCAGTTGCTTTGTCTTGGCCCCCACTCTTATCTATGTAGTAGAGGTGTTGTTGGACATGTTATCTATCTACGCCATTAAATTGACTCTATTAACTCTTAATGTTTATGATATAAAAGTTTCTCCTTAGTCCCAATTTCCCATTGTTTACATTTATCTCTTATAGTCATTCTAATTGCTTCCATAACCAAGGATGTGTAATGATATGCTTTGAGGGTTGTTTGGGGTTCTTTCGGGTTCCCCATTTGCTGGTCACATCTAGGCGCTAGGCGTGGGTCATGACAGTTCCACATGCTACCACAACTACTACTGTTACTGAGGATAGACCCCATAGCTAGAGGTAGATAAGAAGGTGAGTCCCACTACTTCTACTCCTGCACCACAGGCCACTTCTTCACTGTCTGCACCTGCGGGCATCGTCTACATTTCCATAGTATTTATACAGGAGATGGCACAGAGATTATCACATGCTGAGTCACAGTTGACTTAGCTAGTTCAGCAGATTAGGCCTTGAGTCTTCCAGGCAATTTCGAATTCGGAGGGCCACATGCAGGCATACACGGTCGCTACTATTCAGGACCATTTTTCCATTGTGGATACCTGCATCGATGCCTTTAAGATGAGGTTACAAAAGAGCCTAAGCATGGTCAGGATAGTAGACTTGAAAGCCAGTTAGATGGAGATGTAACGACTCTGGGTCGATATGATAGCTACACTGGCAGCACTGGTAATACTACCAGAGACGACACTCCCGGTGCCGGTGGTCAATTTATTTGCTTTCCATGAGCACACCTAGTCTTCCCAGGAGAAGAGGCCCAACCAAATGATGATCCTGATACTGTACGTTTTCGTGCAAGGTTGAGAATAGACGAGGAGCTCAAGCTTTTCTTGAGAGAGTCGAGGTAGGAGGCAGAGATACGAAGAGCTCATGAGCTCGAGCAGGTGAGGGGTGCTGGCCCCTCCGGATAGAACACTACTAATGAGGGAGCCACCACACAGGTTGAGGGTGGTCAGATTCAGCCACACTATGGTGCTTAGGTGCCAAGGTATGCTTTTTGACTCCTATACATTAGTTTACTTTGATTGTATGCTTTGGGGACAATACACCTCTTTTTTGATTGAGTGTGGGTAGTTATGGGCCTCAGTGAAGTCAATGTAGCTTGGGTTCATAACTACCCCAATTTTTATGTTGGGTTTTCTTGCTTATGTTCTTTTTCCCCATGGATATTTACCTTTTATTGAACCGACATGTTTAGGATGTTTAGGTAGTATTTGTAGTATATAGTTCTAATATTTGTGGCACATACACATTTTTGTATTTTTATGAAAAATGATACCAATCAAATTTTGATTAATTAGTCTATATAACAACCATGCATGCCTAAGTATGTTGACAATGCTGTTCTGATAAGTGAAGGTAAATTGAGATAAAAAGTGTGATCTGAAAGTCCTTTATTAGTAACGTAATCAGTGCCATGTGAGTGTGAGGTTAACTTGCTAACTTCATTTGCTGTGTGCTAATTCATAACATTACCTGTTACTCTAAGTTTGTTTTTTTATGCAGAACAGACCTATGCCAAAGGGTCTCTAACCCTTTGGATGGTCAGGGGTTAAGCCGCACACCCCCAAGTCTTATTATAAATCAAAATTCAAAAGGAATTACAAAGGAGGGGGACAAGAACCCTACCTCCAAATCTATAGTGGTATACAAATTGTTCAACCCATTAAGGTTGTCCAATTTGTTCCCATAACTATAAAGAAAAACAAACTCAGAAAACACTGAAGAGAGGACTCCTCCCAGTACAATGTTTCTAAGAATGTAATAAAACTAGAGAGACTCTCTCCTTACAAAATAAAAAGAGAACAAACATAGAAAACACCTAAGAACTATCATAAGCAGCTCTATGGTTCAGCAAAAGGATCAAGAGACATATTGATTAGTGAACAACCACAAAAACCGGGTGGCTATGTAATTTTATTAAGTTTCTTTTTTCTAAATGCAACCAAATCCTCTTTGTCCAAGTAGTAATATGCTTTCACTTCCCTTGGAATGAAAAGATCATCAAAAAATACTTGTCGATTTGTGAGGGAATGACTAAACTTTGCCATATAATTAGCAACAAAATTAGCTTCCCTATTGTGTGCCTGCATCTGAAATCCTGCAATTACAAAATGTAATCCTAAAATCTAGCTAGTGTGTGAGTGAGTTGCCAAAGAGGGTTAACCTGCCTCATGATCCATTTATACAAAAGCTCTGTATCTACCTCCAAAATCACTATGTTATATCCAAACTGGATGCACCAAACCAGGAGAAAAAGAGCTGTCCCTATCTCAGCTTGATTTTTAGTTCCTTGACCCAAGGAGGTAGAAAAAGCAAACAACATTTCCCCCTTGTTGTCTCTGATTATACCCCTACCTCCAATAGGACCACCTGAGTTCAACTTTACCTACTGACCTTGAGGTTTCAACCATTGTATAGGAACTATTTTAAGCTCATGAACATACTTTTCAGCAAGTTGCACCATATCTTTCCATTTCCCAGGCCACTGCACATAAGGAAATACTCATCTAAAGAGCATGTTAATATCTTTGATCACCATATATTTCACTCTAGGCAAGTTTGATTGTTTGTTTGCGTATTTTCTCCCACATTTGTTTTTCCATATATTCTAGCAAAAAAAAAATAGGAACAGAATGTAGGAGCAACTTATAAGCCTTATTCTTGTACCCAACTTCCCACTATCTCATGACATAGTGGTGAAGGGGCAATCTGGTATATTCAATCCCACAAAAGCTAGCAATAAACCTCCAAGCATTGGTAACGAATCATCCAGTAATAAAAACATGATCAATAATAACAAATTCCTGGTGTTGAACAATAATAACACACATGTGGATCATGACCAAAGCTTAAAAGTTTTTCATTTGTAGGAAGTTTACCTCTTAAAACTTTCCACAATAGAAAAGAGCATTTAAAAGGAATTTGTCTATGCCAAGTGAACTTGTTAAGCTTTGATATATGTTTGTGATCTCTAATAATGTTCCAGGCAGAAGCAATAGTGAAGATACCATCAACATTCGTCTTCCACATTGCCTTATGAGGTTCCCTTAATAGATTATGGATCTGAGTTGCAAGAATAGTTGGAATAAATTGAGAACGAGCAACTGCACTGATAAGATCCACATCCCACTGTGCATTACGCAAGAAATTAGAGACAAGAGCAATATTAAACCTATGACTCACATTGTTATAGTTGGCAAGAGGGCCAACCCCCAGCTGATCATCCCACCAAAAGCAACAAGATCGTGAATTAATTCTCCACTGAATATGTTGTTTCATTCTTAGCCTACTATAGATCATCTCTTTATACACAAGAGATTCACCTGTGTACCATTTCTTGCACACAGAATTAGTCTCTGACAATATTGAGCTCTCAAGAAGGCACCGCACAAAGTATTCTGATATGAAATTCCACCGGTGTTTAAACTGGAAGGCTTTGCAAACATCAGACATCAATCTCACTCTAATACCACTTTCTTCATAAGGAAAACTAAAGTTCTTCCATGAAGACCAATGATACTTTTTTTTCCTTTCAAACCATCCCCAAAAGAAATTTGCAAATAAGATCTGAATTTGCTAGATAGTAGTTGAGGGAGGAGAAATGAAGGACAACAAATGTATAGGAAGAGATTGGAGCACATATTTGATCAAGGTTACTCTACCACTAAAACTGAGAATCTTAGGTTTCCATCCTGAGATTCTTGCAACAACTTTAGAAACCAACTCAGAAAAATAAATTACACTTTGTCTACTAAAGTAGATTGGGAAACCTAATAAGTGAAGAGATCTTTTTTTCTGCACAAAACCAGTGATTTCTTCACTCTATTACCTGTACTTCTAAAAGCATTAGAGTGAATTACAAAATAGCTCTTGGATTTGTTAACTAATTACTTGGAAACATCTTCATACTTGCATAACAACTGCATAATGGGCTCCAAGGATCTACTTCTACCAAAAGTGAATATGACAATATCATCAGCAAAGCTCAGATGGTTAATCTGAGGCCCCCTCCTTTCCATATAGAAACCATGATAATTAGGATTGTGATGAAGTTGATTCGTGAGTTCAATACTATTAATAAAGAGAGCAGGTGAATGAGGGTCTCCCTGTTTCAACCCTCTAGTGCAATAAAAGAATCTATGTTTTCCCCCATTAACAATAATAGAATACTTGTTATTAGATGTAATTCTCCATACCATGTCTATAAAAGTCTCACCAAACCCCATTCTTCTCATAACAAGATAAATGTAAGACCAAGAAACTCTTTAATAAGTTTTTGCTATGTCAAGCTTAACGAAAACATTGCTACTAATAACAGGTTTCTTGATTTGGTGAATGATCTCTTGAGCAAGCATGATGGTATCTGAAATAATTCTCCCCTTAACAAATCAAGACTGATTTAAAGAAATCAAGTTAGGCAAAGGAGGGGGGGGGGTCAAGATAATATTATCAACTCTGGTGGACCTTTCCTTCAGCAATGGGCAATAATCAGACCCTAATGATGACAAATGAGTGACGGTGGTAAGAGGCATTATTTCAAGCCATTTATCATTAACCATGGCTCTATCAAGTCTTTTCCAAATTCTAAAAAGTAGACCCCTATTATTGCACCAAGTAAATTTCTGGCCAGAAAGACCTAAGTCAATAAGTCAACAACCTTGTTACTCTATGTTAGACTGTAGATTAATTGGATTAGGAAAGGATCTTAGGCCATTATTCTTGAAAGTCCACTTAGTCTAAATGACCAAAAAAATTTGCAGAATATCCCTTGATCCTGATGTTTGAGCCTGACATATATCTATTCTTTGCAAATACTTTTGTAACCTAGCCTTGTTAGTTGTAAAAACCTTAAATTGGCCCTAGTCCTTCCTTAAATATTTACCTTGACTGAGGCAAAATTCCTAAGTTGAGGATGGCTACCAAAAGCAGCCCTGATGGATAATGTGCACCTCAACGCAAGAGTAAAGCTTAAGTTGAGGTGGATGGTATAAGGGTGAAACAAAAAATGAGAAGGGAAGTTAGTGATACAGATAAAAGGAGAAAAATCATATACTAGGTGCAAGAAAAATTATATACTAGGAGAAAAGGGAGAATGGAATGAACACAACTGTGCTAGTAGGGCAAAAGTGTAGAAAAACACAGTGTCAAGGAGGGCCTTTAGTCACTATGTTCCCAAAATATCATATCAAAGCCCTTTGAGCCTATGTTACTATCCTATAAAGTCATAAAGTGATTCTAGTCCAAGTAGTTGAAGATCATAGTCATGAGTATAGGGGAAACTCTTTAGATTCGGCAAGATGCATGAATATCTTTTTTGAGAGTGAGAGATTTTTCCTAGCCCTAATATTATACATGAAAACATCACTAAGAGTGAGAAATGAGACTTCTTTCTGTGAAGGCACTTGCATTGCATTGTTAGCATTAGGCTTATTCAATGATTATAGATTGTTTATAGTACCTCAGTTGTTATAGTTGTGTTGTCTTATGCATTAGTCTGTATTAGTTTATTGGATGACTATATGATTCTATTTTGAAAAATGGTGTGGGTGTCTGCGCTTAAGTCTGTCGTGATGTATGCCATTAGGTTGATGTTTTTCTGTTACTATATTGCTTATATAGATTGAGTCTGTGGCTTGAGGATGAGCAACAATTTTAAGTCGAGGGTGTTGATGAGTTGTCAAAAGACAACACTTTTGATGCTTAAAACTTGGAATTTTGTGTGTTTTCTATACGATGTTAGTGGGTTTTATGTGTTTTTGTGTTTATTTGCAGGATTCCAGTGTTGGCCTTGATTTTGGGAATATTTTGCCGAAGTTGCTGTTTTTGACGATATACGAGACCCTTTATGGGCTGTAGTGCATTCTACGAGCCATCAAGGAGGTTTCATGGACAATTCCATTAAGGGTTAATTTTCTGAAGTTTGTTCTACAAGCATGCAAATAGGTCATAGACTACTTTACGAGTTGTAAATCATATTTTGTACCCTGAGGATCTGATTAAAATGACTTTCTGTATATTCATCAGAGGAAAACCCCTACTTGTTGTAGAACACTTTACGGGCCATAAAAAGGTGTTGTAGATCAGAAGTCTAGTTTTGTAGAAACAATGTACAAGAGCCCGATTACGGGACTTTAAATATGATATGACCCATGAAGCTATTCGTGAGACGTGCCAACCCAGTTAACATATTTTCTTTAGGACTTGTATTTGAAATATTATATATAAATAGGATTTTATATATAATCTTGGAGTGTTTTGATAAACATTTATACTTTTATTTGATCTTATAATCTTGAGATTCTCATTGAAGCTTGGATTTACTTGTGCTTAATTCAATTGTGTAAGTGCTTTATTATGTTATTCCAATTCATAAGTCTTGTATCTACACAAATTATGAGTAGCTAAATCCACAACTAGGGTTGTGGGAACAATGAAGAGCTGACAAGGTAAAACTAGATAATTCATAATTCTTGGAAAGTGTGCATACATGTATTAATTAACTCTCTTCATTTTGCATGTTTTCTATTAGTGGACATCATTAGAACTTGCCTAGTGTTATTGACTAGATTAAGGTAGTAATGAATAGGAAAAGAGATTAATTAACACGATTCGATTGATATGTTCTTGTCTAATCAACCAAGCTGGGCAAAGGGGAGGTTGTACTGGGACTAATAGGTAAGGGTTGGCTATGCACACTATGGAGATAGGCCAAGTCACGTAGAGATATTCGCCTCTCGCCTGGGCCAAAGAGTTTGGTGAACTTAACTTACTGTCATGCATGCTACACACTAGAAAAGAATTAGGTTATCTGGTGCTGCTGAGTTAGCGAATTATGGGGAATACAATACCCTAGTTTCTCTCCATATTGGTTAAACTCTTATGTTAGTTATGTTTGCTTTTATACTTGATATTGCAAACCCCCCTTTTTTATGGAGATAAGTAGGTTAATCACTCAAACTGCATTAACTGGATTCTCCTATGTCTACGAATTCCTTGTGGGTTCAACTCTAATCTTGATTAGGTTCTTTTTCTTGACAACGATCGCTTTATCCTAAAAAAGGAGGTGTAACTTGGGCGACATTACTACTGCACCAGTGTTGATCAAGCAATCCTAACCTTGGTTAGGTTCTTCTTCTTGACAACGATTGCTTTATCCTAAAAAAAAGAGGTGTAACTTGGCGACATCACTATTGCACTAGTGTTGACCTTACTTGATGAAACAGGGGGATTTTTCATCTATTGCGAAGTTTCGAGAATGAGATTGGGGTATGTGTTCATGAAGAGAGGGAAAATTATTGTCAACGCTTCTAGACTACTTAAAGTACATGAGAAGAATCATCCTACTCATGACTTGGAGTTAGCAGCAGTGGTGTTTGCTCTCAAACTATGGCTCCACCACTTGTACGGAGAACATGATGATGTATTCATAGACCACAAGAGCCTGCAATATGTCTTCACCCAGAATGAGCTTAATCTAAGGTAGAGAAGATGGCTTGAGTTACTCCAAGACTACGACATAAGCATTCTCTTCCATCTAGGTAAAGCTAATATGGTTGTTGATGCTCTAAACAAGTTATACATAGGTAGCCCCACCTAAGTGGAGGAGGAGAGAAGAGAGTTAGCTAAAGAGATTCACATACTAGAATGATTGGGAGTTCAATTAGATGAATCGAGCGAAGGAGGAGTATTTACGCATAATGGGTCTGCGTCATCTCTAGAAGTGGAGGTCAAGGAGAAGCAAGAACAAGACTCTATATTGCTACAATTGAAATCATATGTGCATAAGTAGAAAGTGATGGCTTTTTCCAAAGGGGGAGATTGAGTACTGAGATATTATAGTAGATTGCATGTTCTAGATATTGATGGTATTCGAAAAAGGATCATGGCAGAAGATCATAACTCTGAATATTCAATCCATCCAGGATTGACTAAGATATACCATGACTTAAGAGAGATTTAGTAGTGGAGTAGGATGAAAAAATATATTACTGAGTTTGTCTCTAAGTGCCTGAATTGCCAACAAGTAAAAGTTGAACATCAATGGCCATGTGGAGTATCTTAGAACTTTGAGATTCTAAAATGGAAGTAGAATATGATTAACATTGTAACACCCCACATTTTATTTGTACTAATTATATGTGAATAAATCATGACATAGATTGGTCAAAGTAGCGTTAATTCTTGAAAGCGATTGATTCTCATGTTAACGGGTGCAATGGCGGTTTAGCGCTTAAGAGGGTTGTATGTATAGGTGTCATGTGTTGAATTGAGGGTATAACAACCTTAAAGAAAGTAAGACGATTGAGGTGGTTGTATGAATTAATACTCTAGTAGGTCATTCATCTATTTGCTTAGCTTGAAATTGCAAGCTAAACTGAGAAGAGGTTCGACGTCATTTTTGACCAAGTTCGATTATGGATAAAATTTATTTTAAGGATGTAATTTTAGTCCATGTTTTAGTATCATAAAGGGACATTATTTTCAGTCCAAGGAGAGTGTATTAAGATCCCAAGTATATTCCAAATCACTTGACTATTTGGGCTAAAAATGAATTAAGAGAAAACCTGGAAATTTGCAGTCCATGTCCATTGGAATGTGATGCCCATTTTGGCCCAATTTTGGTGGACTAATTGCTGAACAATCAGCCTAAGTATGTGTGGTATTGCTTGATCAATATATCAAGAGAAAGTTGTTCAATTATCTATGTAAAAAGTGGTCAAAACAGTCCCCCAACAATTCCCAACTTACACAGAAAAATCAGCTTTACGCTCTAGTTTTCTCTCAACTTTCTCTCAACGTTTCCTTACCCTAAGCAGCAGCCAAATAACCATTTGAGGGTTATTGAGGAGGATCAACACTTTAAGGATTAAGGTAAGTGATTATAGTTGTGTTTTATTAAGGTTTCTTCATAGAAATCAAGACATATATGTTGAAATGTTGCTGCTGGAATTTTCTGGACAGATTGTGCGTTAAGGAGTCTTATGTAGTTTTCTTGTTACTTAAGTGGTTGTTCTCTTATTGGCTGACTTTGTTATGTATTGGTACTTAATTATACAACAAAGAGTGTTTTTACAATGGTGTAAAAAGGCTGAAAAACAATATTAACAGCTCACAAAAGTGAGTCCCTAAATGGTGTTGCAATTGTGTGTTTTGTTTGAACTTATGGACTGTTGGATTGAATGCTATTGTTGCACATCCTTGATGACTGATTTTCTACTATTTTGAGACTGGTTCATGACTGTGTATAAGTGAAAAGTTTGCTGGAACATTTTGGGTAAAGTTAGAATAGGTTTGGAGTTATCAACATCGAAAGGTAGCGAAGGGAAGTAATGTTATATTGTCCGTTTGTAAGTTGTGTGGAATTGTTGTATGTTGTTCCACGACTTACCCCTGATTTGGGAATGTTTTTAGACTATATTAGTACTGGTTTTATGTGGTAAGACTATTGGAAATAGTATTGTTAAAGCTAAAACAGTCCCGAGCTTGTTGACGTCGAAGT